>VZSE01000979.1:259511-528066 GCA_013398275.1 Promerops cafer | reverse complement strand
TAGAGAGTGTCCAAAGGAGGGCAACAAAGATGGTGAAGAACCTTGAGGAGAAGCCATGTGAGGAGCAGCTGCGGGCACTTGGACTGTTCAGCCTGGAGAAGAGGAGGTGAGGGGAGACCTCACTGGAGTCTGAAACTTCCTCATGAGGGGAAGAGGAGGCGCAGGCACTGATCTCTTCTATGTGGTGACCAGTGACAGGACCAAAGGAATGGCCTGAAGCTGTGTCAGGGAAGGTTTAGGTTTGATATTAGAAAAAGGTTCTTCTCCCAAAGGGTGCTTGGGTATTGAATAGGCTTCCCAGGGAAGGGGTCACATCACCAACCATGACAGAGCTCAAGAAGCACTTGGACAATGCTTTCAGACATCTGGTGTGACTCTTGGGGATGGTCCTGTGCAGGGCCAGGAGCTGGACTTAGTGATCCTTGTGGGTCCCTTCCAACTCAGCATATTCTCTGATTCTAACAGAAAGAGCCTTATAATGCTAGAACCTATATATTTGCTGATGTTTTTGTTTTGATTAAACTGTGATGTGGTTTTCTTTTTCTATATAATCGTAACAGTAACTTTGACACGTGTTAGAACTGTTCAAATATTTTCTTTAATCTTGTATTTTGGTCTTCCACTTTCTCTGTTTGACTAATTGTGACAAAAATTGCTCTAGGAAATGACAACTGTTTGTTCAATTCTTATCTCACTCTGAATTTTATGTGTTCCTTGACAACAACAAAATCTCTGTGAGCTTGTTATTTCCTAAGTTTCTGTCTGGTCTTTTTGAGTCAGAGGAGGGGAGAAAAGCACACAATAATGTGTCAGGTTTGTAGAATGATCTTGAAGTAGAAAGTTAATCAAGCCTGACTTTTTGTTTGAGGTTTGTTTGCTTTGGGTTGGGTTGGTTGGAGCTTCTTCTTTTGCAATGAACAGTGACAGAAATTTTGAAAATTAAGTAAGAAAAGAGTTCAAACAAACCACCCTGGACTTAGGTATTTTATTCTCTGTCCAAGTCTTTCAGTTCCATGCTACTGACAGTTCAGACCAGCTGCCTAATCACTAAACCCTTGAAATGCCTAAATTTCTGTAAATAAATGCATGGAAGTTACACAGATATTGGGAACAGAGAAGGGTTTTTGAACTGGTGGGAGCTCATATTTGGTCCACATCCCAAGATACTACAAAGCAGAATTACCAGTCTCTGAGAACAATGAAGTTAGCAAAAAAGACTCGAAGTTCAGTGTGTCTGTTGCTTCTAACATGGTGGACACAACTTCAAAACAGCCTTTCAAGCAGGGAATTAGACCTCACTTTTCATACCACAGACCTGTGTGACATTCAGTATAATCGTCCCTTTCCTTTGGCAGTGCATTCCAAAGGAAGGTTCAGAGCTGAGGATTTAGACAGAAGACCTGTGTCAAGTCCCCATCCAGCTCTCCTGTGTGGCTCCATGTGAGGTCATCAAAACTCACCTTTTCCCTTTGCATTTCACCTCTACATAGCCTAGACATTTATTGGAGGAGGTTTCTGAGAATTACTCTGTCATATAAAATGCAAGGGGAGCTTAAGACCCAACTCCAGTTCTGCATTGCTCTCACTGGAAACCAAAACCTGGAAGCTTTTGAGTGAAATGCTTTTGCTGAACTTTCTCCTCTATTCTCATTTTCTTCCATTTTATTATGGAATTTCCATAATAAAATTTCCAGGTAGTTTCCACAAACCATTCTTGAATAGAATAGAGTAATGCAATAAGAGGTTATTCCTCCACAATGTGTTGTTGCAAAAAACTCTCTTCCCACACAACATGGCTGAGTGAATCAGTCTGTATTCAGAAAATATTAATCTTAAACATTCAGTTTATTAGAAAAGTTGCAAAAGTTTAAACAAATTGCATCTGTAAAATTCATTTCTGTGCATTTACATTTTGCTTCCACTGAATGAGCTAACCTCTACTTGTATCACTCTCATTTGCATTGCTAAGGTTCAAAGATAAATCAAGATAATTTGAAGAAAGACTGAGCAGCTTTAAGTATAGGTATGTAGAAATTTCATATTAGTTAGCTATTGTCTCATGCAATGAAACTAGTTTAATATTCCAAATTGCTATCAAAACCAGGGAGTTTTTGGAAGGGTGGATGACTATACAAAATTTGCCATCAATCTACAATTTTTTGAAAGCTAATTCCAAAGTACTGTAGTATTATTGAAAAAGAATTATTAGTATTTCAGTCCTTACAGGCTCTAGGAAAAGGAAATCTCTTGCAAAAACTTACTTTTACCCACAATGAGATTCAAGTAAACAATGTTTTGCATGGTTTTCAGCTGTCACTAATTATACTTCAATTAATTCAGTTCTCAGTAAAATTATACAGTATACCATAAAGGCCTCTTCTTGTTTAATATTTTTCCTATAGATAATCTAGGTGCTAATTAAAACCAGGCGAAAAAATCTTTTGTAAAGAAGGCTGAATTCTATCATCATAGCACAATGGAGCAGTTAAGTATGAAGATTTATGTGCATCTTGCCAACCTCTTGGGATACATGAAAATCTGTTTCTTTGTCTCAGTGAATTCTTCCTAAGGAAACCAATCTACGTATGTCAGGTACAGGAACATCTACAATGGCTAGAAAGAATTGTTGAAATAGCACTGAAATCTGGAAGTTCATCCTGAACAATGAGTCTGTTTGGAAATACAAAGCAGAATAAAGAATTAATTGGAAAATTACATAGCCCAGCCAAGAAAGTCAAAGGTACCAGCTATGAACATATGCTTGTTATGGCTGCCGGGAGCAGCTGGAAGGAAACCCAATTTAACAAAGTGAGAAATTGGCAGGAAATCCTACACACTTCAATTATAACCTCTGCATTATTTTTATCTGATCATGAGGTCAATACTGATGAAGGGTTTTAATATCATGACCACTTGGAGTGCTTACTTTGTGTGCCCACTCAGGACAAAAAACAGAAAGAAAACTTCTTGCGCTAAGGAATCTGACAAACAGTTAATGGGAAAATGGGTAAATTTTCTTGTAACTAGTACACATTTGAGAAGAGAAATGCTGTACTACCCCAGTTTGAACTGACCAAATGGTGTCTTCCCAAGTTTACCCTACAACACTGAGTGTTTAGCAACAGTCTTGAAGAATGAACTGCATCTAAAACCAATGCCCCATCAAAAAGATTTCTTTGGAGCCAGCACTTCTCAAGTCTAATCAAAAAAGGAATCATGGCACTACTCATATTGACTATTCGTAACCATTTTTAGTTGTTAAATATTCACCAAAATTGTTAAATTTTCACTAAATTTCACTAGCAAACTTTAGTTTAAAAAGTAATTGCAATAAATCTAAGTTAAACAACCACAGCCTCTTCCACTGAGTTTTGAGGGAGAATCCGACCAAACTATTCATGCAGATTTCCTCAGAAAGAATCCAAGATACTTAGTCAGAAACTGGTGTCCTCCATGTTTCTTAGGAAAAAAAGGACAAAAACAAAAAACGAGACACAAAAAAACCCAAAACAAAACAAAAAAAACTTCACAGTATTATTCATGCTTGAGGAAATTAACTATATATTTGGCCAAATCAGTATTATATAAAAATATACTTTTTTTTTTTTTCACTTCTGAGAAATTGCTGTTACACAAAAAGGTCTTAGTTCAATGAAAATAATCTGGATTCTCTTCCAGTTTGAAATGATGATTTGTTCTAAAATGGAAGTTATTTATAATTAAAAAAAAAAAAAAAAAAAATTAAAACAAAAATTAGAAGTAATTTATAAAACTAAAAGTAAGCATTTAGTTTCGGGGGGTCAAAAATTTACTGGAGAATGAGAAAAGTTAAGATGCTTTAGATGATTTCCTGAGCTGAAAAAACCCTGTCCTTCTAGCTCTGTACCTTTAATTTTAATGTGTTAGATTGCCTCTGTACGTTTCCATCTTTTCAGTATCTGGTTTTGCTGTTTTCTTTTCCTTTTTGCCTGAATTTACCAGTTTACCAATTGTTAGACTGAAGCAGTGGCTTCAGGTGGGCCCCAGAAGCTTGAAGAAACTTAACAAACTGGGGGGTGCTCCACCTTGTGACCAAGCATTCAGGACTGATTCCCTGCCTATTTGCACAGCCAGGTCATGGCTGCATGGGAATGCCATTACTCTTATCCAAAAGTATTTCCTGCTGAGATGAGATGGGATTTCATCCCATGTTAGGTCCTTAGGAGCTCTACTGACCTTCTCCTAGCTGAAAATCATTGATTCCAGAGGCCCCTTAAGTTGGTATATCAGACAGTATGATGGGCTTCTAAACCCTAGTTTTGTGCAAAGTTACTCTTAGAATATTTCTCCTTTAAAAACAGAACTGCAAAGCGATTAATTTCTTCAACTCTTTAATTGAGAAATGATGTGGCTATAGCTTAAGTTTTTCCTAGCATTAGAGAAGTGTTGCAGGTAGCATTTCATTATCACTACATGAATTTCCAGTTAACCCTTTGCATATCTACTGATATGTGTTCTTAAGGTCAGCTCAGTTGGTTGTGCTCTCTTTTGTCCTCAGCTCTTTGTGGATTCAGTTCCTTCTCCCCTGTATTTTGCATATTTTTTTCTGCTCAAAAGTTGGTAATTTTGGTTCCTAAGGCTTTTCTTAGCCCTCCCAAAGTGTTTCAATAATAGCTGAAGCAACCAGATGGAACAGCCTTGTTTCACTCTGATCATGGAATGAAACAACTGACGCTCTAAAGTTTTCAAGGCAATTCTGATAAACAAAAGTCTTTAAATAAACTAAAATATAGTAGAAAATCCTGACCATGGCTACACAACTATGGGGCATCTGAACTGCCTGTATTTCCTGTAACTCCAGACCCACAACTCTGGAGAACATCTGAGGCATGTGGTCTTCCTGTGGATCTCCTCACCTCCAGAACTGGACCAAGAACTAGTTAGCTTAGCACTAGACTAGTTTACTTGCTTGCTTCATGCTCTCTTCTATGCTTCCAGACATCATATTTAAATCAGTTGGAACATCTGCAGAGAACAGAACAAATTAAGGAATTGTTTAGTTTAGAATTTAGCATAGAAAACATTGTTATGCAATCCTAAGTATCTTGCATTTATTTTTCATGTCCTATTAGCATATATTATTGCTTGTGGAAATAGCTGTAAGAGACTGATAAATTAAAAAGTACAAATAGATTCTTCTTCTATCTTGACCTCAAAAAAGGTTGGCTCTATTAAGCAGAACTTTTAAAAACAGGCTTCTTGTATAACCAGCTGTCTTATCTTACATTATCATCTGCTGGAATAAGACAAATGTAGACAAAACAGCTTGCTTCTGTAAGACAGTGCAACATAAGTAGATTAATGCAAGGTCAAAAAATCTTTTAAGTTTTGAGACACACAAAAAAGGATAGCACTTTCTGTGGTAGATAAACAATTAAACATTAACTATTGAAAAAATAACATTAACTCTGGCTTCGATTTCACAATATTTATAAAAAATATTTCTTTAAAACATGGAAACTAGTGTACATTTTTAGCACTTGTCTTTAATGGCTTGAATTGCAGTAAGCTTAAGTAACAAAGTTGCAGTATCTAGATACCCTTCCAGTGTGAGCTTCAGTCATGTGAGTTATCTAATTCCAGTTTAAATAGAAGGGTCAGGTTCCAAGTATAAGCATAAATAATATCTCACCTGGGATTAGAGAGTCATCTGTTGTGCTACTAAATACCTGGAACAACAGTCCCTAACAGCAGACACATCAAGATTTTTCCATTCTCTCCGCTGAAGTGTTCATTAAACAAATTCACATCCTGCTACAATAATAACAAACTCTTTGAGTATTTTGTTGTGGTTGTTTTTGCTCATTTTAAAGCACACTTGTTGCATTTGTCCGTGGGAAAGAAATATGAGGTGCATTTTTACTGCCTCATCTTTTTAGTAAGGCTTTGAAAAGTTGCTTGGGTGTCACAGTCATTTGGAAGTGCCCTACAGCTCCAGTCCAGAGTCCCCAGTTGCCCCCACGAGCTGGAGCCAGCCCACCAAGAGGGATGCTCAGCCTGGGGTGGTGTGACAGCACTGCCAGGCCACACACAGGGGCTCAGGGGCCCAGAACCCAGGGGAGTTGCAAGAAGTGATTCTGGTTCCCCAGGGAACACATTACCCAAACTTTCCTCTGAAGAGGGAGCAAGAAGCTTAGCTCTGCTTTTGTTAGTGGCTTTCTATGCTGCTTGTAAAAATCTGCAGCTCATCTCTGGAGGAAATTGTATCTCCCACTGGCTACATAAGAAGAGTGAGCAAGTGGTACCATTTGTTTCACTTTATGCAGACAAAGAAAACCAATTTTTTGCTTTGCAAAGCCTTAACTGGAGGCACCTATGTTGCCTCTCTGGATCTCCCCCTAAGCCCTGAAACTCATCCAGGTTGATAAATAGTTAATATTGTCATCAGGAAGCTGTAGAATAGGTTGTAAAATCTCCAGTTTTCGAGAATATACAAAATCCTTTACCCTTATCTGCAGGAATTACTTATGAAAGGAAAAGATGTGCTGTTTTACCCTTTTTTTTGTGGTAACAAGAAGTCCAAAGTAAACCTTAGGAGACATGCAACAGGCCAAAGACTGATCTTCATCTTCCCCAGCAGACCTGGCATTCTCATCCTGCCATTCCAGACTGGTTTAGGAAAGATCACTCCACCTTTGAAACAGAAGCTCTGGCTAAGAAAATATTCTTGAATAAATTTTTCTGTGTTGACTGTACTTTCTGTGCTTCCTAAGCTAAAATGAATGCCCTTGTACATATTTCAGTGAGGTTTTTTATTGAGTTAGCAGATCTCAGTGAAAATTTCTTTTTATATATGATTAATGTCACTTTTTAACATGTGTCTGAGTTTGCTGACATAATATAATCCTTGTAAACTCAAAATCCAGAGGAGCTGGCATAGGAAATTGTGTCTGTGTAGTAGTAGCATATTTCTCTTCTTTTGTAAAAGAAAGAAAGAAAGAAAGAAAGAAAGAAAGAAAGAAAAGCCTTGAATTCTAAAGTATGTCTTATTTTGAATTTCATTTGAATATTGAAGCATTGTTTTGATCCCACAAATCAATCTGCCCATCCCAAACTCTACGCTTTCCAAAAGAAAATCCTTGAAGCATTTCTGTTTTATTATGCTGTTAGAGAGTTACAGAAAATGACATTGGGAAGGAAAAGGTTGGATAGAAGAGATGTTTGTTTCTCTGACGCAAGTAGGATCCTCTATCCCATGTAAGCTCTTGCAAACATATATCAAAACATCTCTTAAAAACCTTTGGTGACAAGAACCTTCCCAACACCCCTGACCATGAAAGCCAGTGCTAATCAGACCCTTACGTATCTGGAAAGTTTCCATAATATTCAAGTTGAATTTTCCTACTGCAATTTAATCTCTCTATCCTGTCCAACAGCAATCCAAAGAACAGATCCCACTCTCTCTATGAGAGATTTATAAACTTGAAGACTGCCATTATTTCTCTCTTCCATCACATTTCTTAGACTATCCAGTTGCTTTTAAGCCAGGTTCACAGGTCATTATTTCTGGTTTTATTTCTATACTTCTCAAGAACAATAGACTTTTTCATTGGGATGGGATGAAGGTCTTGTAAGAGGAAGGCAGGAAAAAGTGATAGGTTGGTTTTTCTCTTGTCAGTGAACTCAGGATACAATCCAGAAGTTCAAGCCAGCCTTGGCAGCAGTAAGCTCTTCACACTGATTCCTGGAGGTTTTCCTTTGGTCTCTCTAAGTCCTCATGTTTTCCAAATGTGGTGAATAAAAAAGGCATTCCCTTTGGACAGGACATTCCATGCCCTCTGACTTCTAAAAATTGAGAAGGATAGTAAGATAATTTTATCTTTTATGTAATTGAAACTTCTTTTTATACATCTCTTTGTTTTCTTCATACATCTCAGGATAACTTCATACATCTCTTTTTGTAAGCACGTGATATTGTTGACTTTTTTTCAGCTTGTCATCTCCTATAAGCATTATTTTCTCTTTCACAGGTCTCCTGTAGCTCTTTCTACACTTTTTTCACCCTAAACATGGATCCTTTCATTCATCCTTGCAGCCTTTAATCCGAATATTTTTCAGATCATTTCTCCAACTGATGAAAATCATTGTGAATTCTATGTCCTGCATCAGTCTTGCATCTTATTCCAATTTCACTTCATCACTAGGTCGTATTACTTGTAAATATAATGAATATCCTCTTCAGTCAAGTGTATCCTGGGCTGCATTAGGAAGAACTTTACCATCTGGTTTATCCCACCTGTGTACTAATCCCTGGTGAGACCCCATGTGGACTGCTGCATCCAGTTTTGTGTACCCCAGTGCAAGAAAAATATGGACTTACTGGAACAAGTCCAGCACAGGGCCAAAGAGATGATGGACTGAAGCATCTTAGATATGAAAGAGGATAATAACTGTTCAGCCTGGACAAGGAAAGGCTCCCTTGCTGAGGTCACTTTGTCCCAAATGCCTGCATGGCATCACTGCCAGTATTAGCCACCAATCTCTTTGCTTTCCTAGACCATGACAGCTGATCCTCTTGTGCAGCCAAAGATACCCATTGATGTTGCTCTGCCTTGAGGGTCTCCACAGCCAAATGGGATGGATTTTCCATGGGTTCTGGGGCCATACTGTTGATTTCTTCTCTCCTTCCAGATTCAAACCTGCAGTCAAAGCTGGCCAGACACATCATGCCAGACAAGTCAACTTGCCCTTCAGCTATCTGGCTCCTGAGAACAGCAGTTGATCCAGTCAGAAAGAGACTAATTGTATGCCTGTTGTAACTTCCTCATGGTCCCACCCCTCTGTGAACTCTGCCCACTCTAAAGAAGCTAGGGCTGATTCAGTAGCCTTGTAAAGTGGTAGAACCCAAGCTTGCTTTTTATTTTTATTTAATTAGATAATGTTTTCATTTAAACTTAATTGTCATTACCTCTAAATAAAAAGTGTCTGATACATTATATACCTATACACTTGTGTGTATATATTTGATTTTTTAATCTTTATATTTGGATACATTCAGATATAAATAAATTAAAACCAGTATTTATTCATATTTATACTCTTCTTTCTATAAATAGAGGAAAAAAATGTAAAGGTAAATTTCGTTATATAACAGCACTTTCATGCCCAAAAGAAACAAGCAGCCAGTCAGAGGGTGCTTTGTGACCACATGGCAATGACAGGTTCAAAAAATGGCAAGCCTGACACATGAAAGCCTGTGAGGTTATGACATTTTCCATGATAATGACTTTGGTGTATGTGGTAGTCAGGAACTAATTGTTCTGCTGTATTTCAGGGTAAACTGGAAGGGACCACTGGTCCTGCCAGCCAGCCAGAGAGCTGCCTGCCAACACATGGGAATGCCATTTTGCCAAAGGGGACAGAAGGAGGTGGAGTAAAAAGAATGCATGACCAGAGGAAGGCTGAGACTTCCAGGGCAAGTAGGTCATGGAACAGCCAGGAGGAGTGGCACTTCCCTCAAAGGCAAGGGGCACCCACCCCTGATAATGTTGGATCAAAGACATCCTTACCCTCCTGCTGAGGATGGTGGAAGAGGATTTCCAAGGGGAGCAGCAGCCACTCTGCTGTCTGAGGGAGAAGCACAATGGAAAATTCAGCTGCTGTTTGAGAGGGCTGCACTTGCTATGTCAGATCCACAGAGATTCACTACATACCAAATGAGCAGTGAACTGTTATAGAAAAAAAGCAAGTCACAGCAGCTCAAGTCTGGGGACCAAAAAGAAATTAAAATCATTAAAATGAGGCCAGTAGATTGAAGAGTAAAATGTGTGGGTTTGACTTCTCTAATTGGTATATCAATAAAATATATATATTGAGGAATTGCTTTAAAACAAGGCATTTTGTTACATTCCATTCCATAGGGAAGTTAATTTGACATGATAAAGTTATATTAGCTGAGTTTAGAAAGCCTGCATTCTCTAAGAACCTTATGACTTGTAATGTATATGCTGCATCCTCCTGTCTGCTGGCTGTATATGATGACCTTTCCATTGAAGAAAATCAGTCCCAAATGAAAGAAGCAAAAAAAGTTTGCAATAGATAAAATTGGTACGTGGCAAAGGCTCTGCACATTTCATGCCTAGATTTGCTTATTACATAGTTGCTCAGTTCTCTAAATCTCTTAAAATAGGAAGACATTTAAATAAACTATTTCTGTGTTTGCGTCCATGTTTGCATTTTATCTCAGGCTTTTATATCATAGGATCATTTTCAGGCCTCCTTTTGGGGATGTCCCAAAAGATTTATCCCAAAGCTGAGTACTTTAGATAACACAGGTAGTCAACATACAAGTACTAAAAACACCTACCTTTATGCATTAAACTTTTAGTGAATAAATGCCAGTTAATCAACTGGCTTTAATATATCCACATCATCTATAAATATAAATAAAAGAACAGTTCCAACAAGGTATTTTATTCTAGGGGGTTTTCAATTGTGGTTTTAAACCCTTGCTTGACATCACATCAAATTAAGAACTTGGTAGAACTAAGTTGGATGTACATGGCAAAACTGGATTTTATCGTAGATGGAAAACGTCTGGTGGAATTGGTACAAAGAGACATAAATGTGGAATAGATAGCATAAAGCTAAAGACAGGTCAGAGCTTCATGATGAGACTACTCCATAAACAGATACGTCTAAAATGAATTGTTGACAATCAATGTCAAAACCAAAGTTCACCCAAATTAGGTACTGGGAGTGCAAATCAGCAGTGACTCTTCCAAAACATCGTTGGGCTCCTATTTTCTTTCAAAACAAGAAAAAATCAATGTAGCTAGATACATAACAGTGCATGAAAGGACATCTTTCTTCATGTGTATACAGTTTTGCTGTCTTTTTCTTTCCAGAAAACCTTATCAGATAGAGCAGCCCAATTTGTGAGCCTTCTTGAGAAGAAGGGATTAACAATTTCTCCTTTTGCAGTGTCTTGTCCTTATCAAGACTGACCTGTTTGTTGATCTTGGTTACTCACTGACTGTGATGAATTTGTCCTGCAAAGGCCAAAGCCTTTGCCTGCAACCCCAAACCTGCAAACGTTTTCATTACAAATTTTATTCAGTGCTTTCATAGCAGTGTCTCATATATATCTGTCTTATTCCTTTTCTTTTCAGATCACTAATGTGATAAAATTTGACTACTCTAGAATGATAAGGAAACAATTCATACTAATTTTCCTGCAGCTTCAAACATAGTTTGTGATATTTTCTTCTGTCTGATATGAAAGAGAGGTTTTCCAAATAGTTTGTTGTACTTATTCAGCATTTAATTTTTCACGACTGTTAAACATGATCAGTTCCCAGTAGACCTAATTTGAGGTTATAATTTTAATGCTGTTATTGTTTTTGCAATTGTGTAATGGTTTTGCTGAGTGAAATCATGTGGGAAAAAAAACTCCTCATCCGAACTTGAGGCAAAGGCCGATTAGTTTTGGAACATTTTAATTGTAGTTCCTAAGAGCTATGAACAAAACATCAGGAATACTTGCAGCAAAACCAAGACAGGCCATTTTTTTTGTCTGTCTCATCAGACAAAGAAATATGATTTTTTTTTTTTCCCCAGTACCTATAAGGGTGGAGGAAAGAGGGTAGTTTGGATATGAATGTTTTTATATCTGCTCTTATATTGATTATCTTGTCTTACTGATTAACGAGTGCTAAGGCTGAAAGAATTGAGAAGCAAATATATAATATGAAGTCTCTTTTCACTTGTTTTCTTCGTATTCATGTCTTTCCCTTATTTTCTTTGGATCCAAGCTTGGATGATGACAATGATATTTGTTGATTTTCAGACATTGAATGCAGAGCACACTTCCTGTACTGCCTTTTGCAAGTTTTCACACTTTTCAGATATACAGTTCTTTCTGCATAGACTTGCAAGTTAATGTCAGGGAAGCTTACAAAATTGAGAGGAATAATATATTCAAATGAGGCTTGCTTTCTAAACCAGTTAAACCAGACAAATGAATTAAAGCAAATAAAACTCTATCTTCATTTGATTATCAATTTGTGATGTCAAATGGAATTGTTAGTACATGAGTGATTTAAGAATTCATGAGGTTTTAAAAGGATAACCCAGAATGTGCAATCATACACCCAGTCAGGCAGAGCTCTCAGGCTCGAGGAGTTACCTTGGGCAGCAATCTCATCCAAGGGGAGAGGCCCCAACTGCAGACCCCCTGCAGATCCTCTGCTCTGAGCAGGATGGACTCAGCAGACCCCCTCTGGTGAGTCTCCATTCATACCCTAGTTGAGTCTGATCTGTGGTCAGATATGGTCACTTCTGCCAGGGCCTGTCAGTATGAAAAGGCTGAAGCCAAATATCACATGGCTGAGGTCAGACACAAGTCACTGACTGGAGGGCCTTGATCCATGCTGGAGCAGGTGCACCTGCCATGGACTAAATTTTCCACTCAGGACACACAAGATTAGGGAATATCACCCCATAAATCAGGGAAGAAAGGTTTCTCAGAAACAGACGTCACTTGGTTTTTACAGCTGTTCATAAGACTATCTAATCAAGTAAGTGCCACCAAGATAGTCTTGCCTAATAGAAGGGGTAAGGCCAAAATGATAAAGATTATTTGCTGAAGATAAGTGCCTACTTTCAAATTCCTATAATTTGCAACAATTTATTTTCTACTTCCTATGCTCCAAACAAAAGCCTCAACCCCTACAGAGACCTGCTTTTCACTGCATCTCTTCCTGCTCTTTGTTTTCCATAATGCTATCAGACCAGGTCCTTTTATGTTACCAAACCTTTCTCCTAATCTTGCCTTCATGTTCTCTGCCAAAACATTTTCTAGTAAGTCCTTGAAATAATGTCTGTTCTCATGCCACATCTCATACCGACAGTCTCCTCCTGCATTCCTACATAGCTTCCACTCAGCATCAGTAACCTTGACAGCCATTCTCATCCAATGTTTGAAATCAGGTCTTCCTTTGCCCATTTCCTGACAGCAAATCAATCCTAGAATTAGGGTCCCAGCTCTTCCCAGCACTTCCAAGCAATGGACCTGCAGAGCATATCTGGTTAATGTGTCAGAGAGCACATTTCAAGGCACAGTAAATTTCTCTGCCACCTTTGCATTCTTGGAAACCAGCTTCATCTCTTTCAAACTTTCCTTCATCCAGGGCTGAATAAAGCATGACTGGTTGTGCTCAACGACATAGCCCTGTGTGATCCCCCTATTTTCCCAAAGAAGAATGGATTTTTTGTAGGAGAAATATAACTTTAATCTTCTGACTCTGTAAAAGCACTATTACTGTCAGTGATAACCTTTCATTTGCCTTTACAGTTATTAATATTCCAGTCTTTTAAAATAAATGCCATAAATCTTCCTCAAAGAGTTTTTAATGAGGCAGGACTTTGTTATTTGTTCTTAAACTCTGATACTGGATTAGTCAATCCAGCTTCCTTTTTTATCCCCTTCCTCTTTTTTCTTGACTTGTATGATGAGTTTAATCCACACATGGATGGATGGATAGGTAAGTAGGTGCCAATGTGCCATCACATATATACAAATATATTTACAAATACATATTCAAACATATGCATTAAATAAAACACAGAATATCTTCCAGTCCCAGGACTTTCATGATACAACAGGTATTGTAGCAGTAATGACACCCTTTCTGTACAACATTAGTTAAAAAATGCTCAGTCCAATCTAGTGGTGTCAACAGCCAAAATCCCACCTTGCATCAGTCTACCAGCAACAATGGTCCTTTGTCCTTGAAGGATTTGCTCTGTATTTACTGCCCTAGTAGCTTGTCTTCTAAATATCATTTTGAAAGCATAAGCATTTTAAACATTTAACAGAAACAGAAAAAATTTTGCAGCACTATTACAAATGTATTCAGTTGTGAATTGACTCTGCTGGTGTTTCACTCATCAGAGCAGATAGTGTTTCTTGATTTTTTAGTTCCTAATTATGCTAAAACACTCACAGCATATCAGAGAGGTAATGAGTGTTTGAATTCTTACCTCGGACCTAAATAGTGTGTATCAAGGAAGATACTAAAAACGTGTAGAGAGTTTGGGAATTGACTGCAATCACAGTTTGTGATGTCACCACTGTGTGAAGTGTGTGAATGTGGTTCAATGCCCTCAGGAGATAGCACATAGTCCTAAAAAAACCCCACCACAACAAAACCCTCCAAAACTAAACAGTGAAGGTCTGTGACTTCAGATAGTGTTAATGTCTTCAATTTTATCCAGAAGCAAATGGAAAACTAGAGAATCACAGAATCACAGAATCAATTAAGTTGGAAAAGACCCCTGAGATCATTGCATTGCAACCCTTGACCAAACACCACCATGTTAACTAGACCATGACACTGAGTGCCATGTTCAATAGTTTCTTTAAAACCTCCAGGGATGGTGACGGCACCAGCTTCCTAGGCATCCAATTCCAACGTTTAACAACCCTTTCTGTGAAGCAGTTCTCCTTATGTCAAGCCTGAACCTCCCCAGATGCAGCTTGAGGCTGTGTTCTCTCATCCTGTCACAGCTTATCTGGGAGAAGAGACTGACCCCCAGCTGGCTACAACCTCCTTTCAGGTAAATTGTAGGGAGCAGTAAGGTCACCCCTGAGCCTCCTTTTCTCCAGGCTAAAAACCTTCAGCTTCTTCAGCTGTTCCTCATAAGGCTTGTGCTCCAGACCCTTCAACAGCTCCATTGCCCTTCTCTGGACTCACTCCGACACCTCAATGTCCTTCTTGCAGTGAGGGGCCCAGAACTGAACCCGGCACTCAAGGTGTGGCCTCACCAGTGCTGAGTACAGGGAAAGAATCACTCCCCTAGTCCTGTTAGCTGCACTATTCTTGATAAAAGACTGGGTGACATTGGTTTTCTTGGTCACCTGGGCATGTGCTGGCTCATGTTCAGCTGCTGACCAGGATTCCCCAGGTCCTTTTTCACCAGGCAGAGTTCCAGGAGCTCTTCCCCCCACTTCTTGCCGCAGTAGTGCTGCATGGGCCTGCTGTAGTCAAACTGTGGGACCCAGCACTTGGCCTTGTTGAACCTCATATCACTGGTCTCAGTCCATCTCTCCAATGTGTCCAGATCCCTCAGCAGAGCCTTCCTACCCTCCAGGAAATTGACTTTCTCACACAAATTGGTGTCATCCATGAATTTACTGAGGGTATACTCAATCTCCTCATCCAGGAAGAGAATAATAAATAAAAGTAAATAGAGATAATTCAGACCTGCTTGTGTTGGTTAAAAACCAATACGCCAACATGTTGAAAAAGCTGGAGTTTATGAGTGTACTATATATCCTTGTGTATTCAAGACGATGTATAATATGCTAACTTTTAGATGATCCAATACTGCAGAGTCTTTTCCACAGGACATATGTTGCTTGTCATTGACGGCAAGAGGGTGGAAAGTATTCCCTCCTGCTCCTGTCTAGTTATCAAGCAGAATCGAAACTTACTTCTTATGGCTTCCTAATATTTTGACTGAGCCAAAATCACAAAATGTTTTTTCTTTTAACAACTTACAGCAATACAGAAGGAATTTCTAGAACGACTTTCACAGTAACTGTGGTGTTTCATCCCAGTTCTCTGTGTTCCCAGTAGCATTCACGTATTTTATGGTGTGAGTGTAAGAGCAATTAAGTTAAAAGGCAAACATTTTTCTTCAATGAGAAATTCATTTCCCACTTTCAGTGAAGTAACTGGATAAATGACTTTGAACAAGCACTTCTGTCTGTCTTTTGACTCTCATCCCCGACTTTACAACACTCTCTACAGCCCATCCCATTAATTTCTGGGGACAAGCAGCAACCAGCCCATCAAGGGGAGAAGAGAAAAAAGGAAACTAAAGAATATTTCCGTGAGCAAAGTGACTTTCCAGTACAGATTACAGTGTCCCAGAGCTTTTGGAAAGCCATTGGTGGGATGTTAAAACAAAACCTAAAAAACAATTTTGAAAGGTTAGATTTAATTCTTGGATGAGCTACTGGAATGAGTGTAATTTAAGAACTTTTCTTCTAAAACCATCTATCCCCTTTATGGCTGTAGGAGAGACTAACTTTTATAAGCAGAAAGGAAAAAAGGGTGATCTGGCTCAGATTTAAGATTCTTGAACTTAATTAGTCTGGCTGCTTTAAAAAAAAAAAAAACCTTGAATAAAAACTTTATGTGAAACCCTGATTGAAATATTTGGGTTCAGGAAAATAAGTTATTAATTTGAAATTTTCTTATTTCTAAGGTAGTGTGATGAGCTGTGATTCAGAACAAGCAAGATTCATCAATCCTTAATGAAAATACTCCCTCACCTATAAACAATAATCATCATTGACAGTGCTTTTAGAATCTCATTCAAAGAAGAAGAATTTTCAAGATTTCTTTCCAAGAAACTCTGCCTAGAGAAATTTGAAAAAATGTATTCAAAAAGACTATTAAGTGCTCTCTCCTTTTCCTCGTATTTTGTTTCTTTAATATTTAAATACTGTGATTTGCTCTTCTAGAGTATGAATACATACTTTTTCATCTAAGATTACTTTATGCTTAACCCTTTGAATTAAGTAACTGAACAACTGGATAGCTTATTTACAACCCTGATGTAGCCTTCAATTTTCCATAACTTCTGCTTTTCTACAAATGGGGCAAAGATATAAATTATACATCTCAAACAACAACAGGGACAGTGGAAATTTCTTCTTTGCAAGAGCTAGCTGAGCTACAGCTTACATGAAATTTTAGATTTAAACACTGACATCCAGCTTTCTGCCTTTGTGGAGTATTAGGCACTGATGGGTCTATATTCCCTGTTTTTCCAACTTTAATAAATTATATTAAAATAGTGAGGTTGCAGGACACATCTTTAAACTTATTTGTAAGGCAGAGTTTTAAATTATTTCTATGGCCAAGAAAGAAAAAAAAAAAAAAATATATACAGGAAATTCAAGTAATTAAAATTTAATAGTTTGTCTCTCCTGTGCCTTGTTTGTAATTCATATTAGGTAAAGCTAGTTGTGCTTTGATATTTGCAAGGTCTCAAGCCCGTGCTTCATGGCATTACCCTTAGACATTATAATCCAAACAACTTCACTAGAGTTGCAATGGCTGCCACTGGACTACAGTGAACCCACTGTATCAGATAGAAGATTCTTTCTGTGTACTGTGCTTATAGGTACAAAAAGTATGGGAATGAAAAGATGAATTCAGTGAGTAGGAGATATGAATTCATTCTCCAAGTATCATACTGACCCTGCTTCCCAAGTAAACAGAGTCAATAGCTGTTTCAAATTAAAACTGCAAATTCTGAATCAGGCAACCTAAGTGGCAGTGATATTTAAGTAATTTTACAAATTACTGTAATTTCAAAATTATTCAAAATTCAGAATCTTTAAATAAGAATCTTTGCACACATTTAATTCTGAATTAATGTTGCTTCTGAGAGCTGAAGAAAGAATCACCACAAAAAGAAGCTTTAGTGTCAGTCCCCTGTATGTACAGACAGTGCTGTCATGCCATGGAAACAGTGTTTTTAAATTTAGAAACAGTGCATCTGTATGACTTACTTTAAAGTAGAGCTATGTTTTCAGTCAGTGGCATCTGCCAGATTGTGGGTGATGCTAGATCACGGAAATATGGTTAAGTTTGTGAGTTTGTGTATAATTACATTACAGGGGAAAAGAATGTGCTTCACTGCCAGAAAAGGAGGAGAGAATGAAAGAGTGAAAAGAGTTACTCAGTGAAGAGAAATTCTGCAACACAAAGCTGAAACAGCTTCCATATTCAGAATTTGGATGGTGAGAAGTAATGAGGAAAATATTTACCGTAGCTTTTCTGTGACTATTTACCGTGACTTCATTCTTCTGGTTTTATGTGATTTAACCAGTTGCCTTAAAAGTTGCCCATCTTCTAGTATACCATAAGAATATCTTTAATCTTTGTTATTATCAGACCAAATATTAATTTCAGCTTCACAAATTTTCATTGCATTTAGATCATCCTATATTGTAACCAATCATCTTTTTCATCTAAGCTTAAACCACAACAGTGGTATAGATATTATCGGGTTATGGTATTATTCCATTACAAAAAGAGAACTGACAATTTAGACTAAAAGGAAAAGTTAGTAGTTTAGCCTCTCTTTTTTCCTAGGTGAGTTTTTTCTGCATGCTCCCTTTCCCCTTTCCCCCATCCTTGCTACATTCTCTCAGTAATCCACACAATCCCTTTCACCTCACACAAAGAAGCAAGAACCCTCCTTACAATACTGAATACTTCATATAAAGCTTCTGCTTTGAAAAATGCTGGTTACTGTACTGCACAGGGCTATGTCCCACATCATACTGTTCACTGAATGGTTGCAGGAGGTTTCTTTCAGAAGCGCAGAAAACTTTTCATTTTCTCTACTGAAATGGGGGCCAAAATAAGCTCTTCACTTCTGAATAAATGAGAGGTGCATTAAAAAAAGCTGTCATGCCAGTCATACCACGGAGGACTTGCCTGATAGGTAAGAGCAGCAACAACAGAACAGCTATTTCCGCACCCTGTGTTCATTCCCAATATAGAAATACTAACAAGTTTTGGTACGTTTGTATAATTTTCCAGAAGCGTAGGCATCATAGAGAGTAGGATTGTTTAACCCTGGTTAAAGGTCCCTGTGAAGCTAAAGTTTCATATAACCTCACTTATTTTAATGTTTTCAAGTTACAGTATAAGCCTGAGACATTTCTCACTGATGGAATGAAAATAGTACTGGTAACTTTAGCTCTCTGACTCATCCACCAGTGATGAGGGGGAGAATGTTGCCTTCTAACTCATTCACTTTCTGTGGTCTAGTGTTCAGCCACGACATCTTGGCTTGTGCCTACTTTATCTGGGACTTCCAGATGGTCTCTTATCCAAGTACAGGACAAGCCCAGGAATGCTAAGCTTCCGAGATCATTTGCATAAGATGCAATGAAATTGGAATTGCCTTTACTCTAGCTCCATCTTCAGTGGAGTTCAGACCAGCTGAGTGTGTCTGTCCCTTGATGTACAAGTTTATGTACAAGTTTATGATGTATAAGTTTAGTTCAAATATTAGAATAGTTGGCTGATTGTGCATTACATTTACTGGGGAAGAGTGGAGCAGGTAAAATAGATTCAACATTTTGAAAAAATACTTAGAAAAAAGCTGAGAACTTTTCCAAAGATTTTCAGAGATAAAATCTTGTGCTTTTTCTCTCTTTCTCAAGAGACACTTCATTTTGATCTTCAAAACCAGAAAGCTCCTAGCTTAATTCATCAAAATGTAATCTAGTTATATTGTTGATGAAAGGTGATTTCTCATTCAGAAGCACATCAGCCATTGCATCAACCTCCCACACAGATAAAAAAATATGAAAACTGGAAATATAAAGTCAGAAAAAAGAAAGTAATGTAATGGGTCATTAATTCCTATGGCGGGTTGCCACGTAGTTAGGGTGACAGACTTCAGTATATCCAAAAATGTAAAAATGAAATTTCATAAGAATAAAAATTAGGAATTAATCAACCTAGAAATATTCAAGACCTTTTTGTCAGTCTAGAAGCATAATATCACAACATTAGGAAATGAGCATGACAGAGTTTTTTGTCTGGAAATTAAAATACTGGGAAAAAAGGCTCACATACTCGAGAACAAAAACTCTTTGCTGCAGGCAACATTCACTCCTGCCTAGAAAAAGGCAATACTGTCATCGTAAACAAATGTTACTATCTGTTCAGTGATAAGCCTGGACAACATTGTGTTAAAGAAAGGATCAGCTGTTCACATATGATAAATGATGGGATAATAAGCTTTGATTCTATTTGTTTTGTGAAAAGGCACACGAAAAATATAGCCTGCTTTCCTCCATTCCCACCCCCAGGAAGTTGAGTAAAGATCCTAAAACTAAAAGATGTGTATGAAATAAGTGACTGTGGTGGTCTGGGACTGCCAAGAGATAGAAGCAAGGCAGAAAAGGGTTTCTTGTAGCTTAAAAGGGATCAATTGATGAATGGCAGCTGCTGGCAGCCAAAGAGTATAGGAATGGATTTGTTTGGTCCTATCATTTGATTACACCCACTGAAGATCATTAAGAAACAATATCATTTATAATCATTTTCCGTTTGTTGAAACAAACAGAAAATGTGCCATGAAAATCTCCCAGAATATGTTTCTTATTTAAAAGAGAAAAAAGAAAAAGCAACAGTCTCAAATGTGAGCACTTGTGTGTCAACAGATCTTGTCAGCAGGGAAAAATAGATTTGCCCCAAAACAATAACTCGGTGCTTCTGAAGGATGTGGAAACCAGTCTTGTGTTGAGAGGAAGAGATGTGTAATACATAAGTGCAATGTAGCCATTATAGATTCAAAACTATATATAGCATCACATGTAGTGTATATAATTTCTGAGAGATTCCAGAAGGATTTTATATATATAAAAAAATGCACTTTGTTAATGTGTTAAGATTTGTGTAAAAGAAAATCTTTTTTCTTTTATTGTTAAGTGGAAAAATAGCTTACGGGAATAAGCAGCCCTATACCCTGGAAAAACTTCTGAATGTGCCCAAGTGGTCAGAAGAAATATGTGCTCTAGATTGTAAAAACCATATTTTAAAATTATTCCCTTATACTGGATTATTGCATTTAATTGCATTAAAAACTTTGCATTTTCACTTCTAAATTTTAACCAGATCCCCAAGCTCAATGAAGCTTAGAATGGCCGGGCATATTCTACTTAGTAATTGTAAATTAAAATGTGATTCAGATCTTACTTGTGGAACCACAGATTAAGTTTCTCGAATGATTGTAACAGCATACCTTAGGAGATAAAAACATCTATGCCAAAAGCCATGGAACTACACATTGTGTCTGACAATACACATCAGTTTTGACACTGTGAGACTGGTCACAAGCAGCACTCCTCAGGAGTCAATACTATTTCATGTTTTTGTGAATAACCTACATGATGATAAAGCCAAATCCTCCCTGTCACAGAATCCAGATGGGTTCTGCCCCTCTATGCCTTGATGACACCACACTGGTGTCTGCTAGAGCCTGTGGATCTAATGTGCCAGGCCAACTGGATCCACACAGTCCAATAAACTATATTGTCCCACCTAGCTGAAGGCAGGACCCCTCTAGTCCTGGACACAGTATTTGTTATTCCTTTCTTGTAAACACAAATAAAAAGTATATTTATTAATATCAAAGCTAAGATCAGCCTTTCTACACTCTTTGGAACTGCCCACTGGAAACTGAAGCAACAATTTGCCTGGACATTTTGCACAAAAGGGTTTCTCTTCTTGTAATTTTTTTATCCTTTCTGTTCAGACACCCATTCCTCTAGGGCTGAGGTAGATTTTCCATCCCATTTCCTAGTCTCCCCTCTGTGGAACCCCAGGCAAACTGCATTTGCCCCATGGTGTATATCCTTCCTCTTGAACAGAGGAACTGTTACTTCTAATACCTGAGGTACTGCTTTGTACAGGTGAGGAGTAGAACATATCCTTTTTGAATTGCTGAATTTCCCATGACAGCTTTTCTGCAGCCAAGATGCAGGCCCATAGGGATGAAGAGAGACTTCCTCTCTATTGACAGAGCCACCATTTTTCCCTCATCATCTTTCCAGGTCATTACCACAAATGAAGGAGTTGGCATATGCTAATGATGCACTCTGCACAAATTTTCAGTACATGGGTCTGTACATGTACATGTACACTTGACTTCATCTGGATCTTTGGGCATCTTCTCGTGGTCCAGGTCGTTATGAATCACATTAGCACTGCTAATTCCTTCAGGAACTGAAAACCTGCCTGCATATTGGTCAAGTTGTCTGCGTGACATACAGCATCTTCCTTGAAGGGATTCATTTCCTTCATGCCTTAAAAGAATCTTCTCCAGAGGCTGAGGACTTGTGTCCCTTTTCCAAATGTCTTGTCAATGCCCCCTTCCCTAGGAAGTGATTCCAGATGCTTCAATTCTGGCATCATAGCAGCCAGGTAACAATGTGTTCACCTGGATGGCAGCTAGAATTTTTCACACATCCTGTAGCTCCCTCAGAAATATGGACTGAATTGTTACTGCCTCATTTATGAATTCTGCCTCTTCCTCCTTCTCTTCTCGTAATGGTTGTGCTTTTGAGTAGTCTGCTTTGGAAGTAGTTCTTCCTCCTTCCTCCTCCTAGCAGGAATTTTTTCCCTTTCTAAATTATCTGACTTCCAATATTTCTTCTTGTGTATAGGAGTGACTGATACCAGCACAGGTTGGCTCTTGGGCTCGGGTGCAGTGCAGGGCTTGGATTAGCTGTGGTGTCTGTTGTTTTGTTCTCAGATCCACAGACCTTCTCTTCCCTTTGAGGGCAATGCATATGGCTCAAAAGACATGGACCAGGCTCCAGCACATTGGGTTCTAGTGATTTGTGTCTCTCTGGAATTCACAGGGTCACAGCATATTTTTCCAAATATTTTAGTAGTTTTTCAGGATTCTGGACTCATTCAAGAGTAAAGTTCCAAAACACCAGAGGTGCCCACTGCCCTTGGTACTTGTCCATTCTATCCCACACATCCTGCCACTCATAGCTATCCAGCCTCAGGGCAGATCTCTGGGTGGAGTTCTTAAAGAGGTGTTTAACCTTAAGCAAGATATGCAACACATTCAGGAGGCATAGTAATAGGAACATGCTGGTTGAACATCCCAAGGATATTCAACATTCTCAAGAGCTAGCCTGGAGACTCCTTCTTTGAGGAGAAATGGTGAAAGGTGTAATTATTAATAGTTCTGATAGACGGTTCTTGAAATATGGGGATGACATCAATACTGAGTAGAAATACCAGATTAATCTCACATCTAGCCATTTTATCTTATCACAAGCCGGTATTACACAAAATGAGCAGCAAAATTTTATAACCAAAATTTAACCCAACCCCCATCACCAGAGGAAGCACATGCAGCAAGTAAGGTGTTGCATACACAACCCTGAGAACAAGGACACCAACTCTGAGAGTAAATAAATTAACATTGTGATCAATTACTGTTAAATTAATACAGTGAATGCTTGTAATAAATTTGTTTTAACATGTTCTGGTCACATCTGTCATTATCTCAACCCTTCAAGCCCCAAATTGGGCCTCATAAAGGATTATTGTGATTTAACCTAGCAGGATAAACACCTCACTGCCCCACAGTGGGATAGGGAAGAAAATTGGAAAAAATGGTAGAAGTCGTCAGTTGAGCTAAAGACGGTTTAATAGGACAGAAAAGGAAGGTAAAATAGTAACAATGATAGAAGAATATGCAAAGTAAGTGGTGCACAATGCAGTTGCTCATCACCCATTGACCTATCACTTGTCGAGCAGCAATCCACCATCCTCCAATCCACTCTCTCCAGTATTTTTGTTCAATGGAATATCCCTTTGGCCAGTTTGGGTCTGTTGTCTTGCCTGTGTTCCCTCCTGGGTTCTTGTGGCCCACCAGCCTCCTTGCTGGCAGGACAACACGAGAAGATGAAAAGGTCTTGGTTTAGTGTAAATACTGCTCAGCCACAACTAAAACATCAGTGTGTTAACAAGACTGCTCTCATCCTAAATCCAAAAGACAGAAAATTGCCTTTATCCCAGCCAAAGACAGGATAAAGTTTAGGATGTGCAAACATAGTGAAGTGAAAGTCTGCTTCAATTTCTTGCAGATTTTAAATTCGGTAGCAAGCAGTTGCAAACTGCAGATTTGGTGAACACAGAAATCTTATCAGACCAGGATATTTTTTAAAGGTCTAAAAGTCTAAAGAACAAACACAACTATTTGAGACACACACACACCCCCTTTTCTTGTTGTTCCTACTTTCACTTTAACCCAATAGAGATTTAGACAGTTCTAAGTCTCCTTAAAGGTTTCCTTGGATCAACAAGGATGGTTTCTTTCTGTTTCCTGGTCATTTATGTGACTCTAGAAACAGCACCCAATCATTTGAGACATTTGAAAAAAAAAAAAAAAAAAAGGGTTTCTTTATCTAAGCACTAGGAAGGCCCAAACAGTAGAAATCAGTAGAGTAAGGAATGTATTACTACTGGAAAGATTTTGGGTGAAAGATGGTTTTCTATCTCTGTAAAAGATACCAAATAAGCAGCTGGAATAAGGCAGACTAAAGTACCACACTGCACTAAGACATGAGAGAGAGGCCTTAAATCTGTAGGCAAACATTGGGAAGCAATAGTGAATTGTCTCATAACTATGGGAATTTTAGAGGAAGTAAACTGTTGCTATAATGTTGGAAGCAATGTTCTGACAATGTCTGTTATTTAGCTCTTCATTGCCCTGGCACACATGACCACAGTTAACGAGGTGTTGTTTTCAAAAATGAAACAGCAAATTCAAAGGGTTATTTATAAAACTAATCCTGAAGAAGATCAGTGTTCTAGAAAACTACATCTTATACGATGTTGCTTCATATGGTTGGTGATTGCCCATTTCTCTAATTTGCTGAGGTCTCTCAGCAGGACCTCACTGCCCTCGAGGCAGTGGAAAGCTCCTCCTAATTTAGTATCCTGTAGCAAGAACTGAAGGATAAGAGAGTGTCAGAGAGGACATAAGTGAAAGTACAGTGGGCTTTGAAAGTGGCAGAAGAGGAGTTATTTCAATGACTATTTTATTAGGCAGAGGAGGGGGAAGAGAGACACAGAAGTCAAGATTATACATCACAGAAAAACACAGAGGGGTAATTTTACTTCCATAGATTTGTCATCTGAAAGTCTCCTGGATCCCCTGAGCCATTTCATTGTGTTTAATCTTCTCCAATACAAGTCTGCTTGGCAGAAAAACGAAATCACTTCAGCCACTTTGAGCCTCATACTGCCACAATTACAAGGATGGCCTTGGGGGTGTCTTAAGAAGTAAACATGTAGATATTTCTTTCTTCATTAATTTAAAAACATAAAATTTCCCAAGGAGATGTAGAATGATAGAATCATTAAGGTTGAAAGAGACCTTCAAGATCATCAAGTCCAGCCTTTAACTGAACACCACTATGTCAACGAAACCTCAGCACTCAGTGCCACATCCAGTCGCTTCTTGAACACCTCTAGGGATGGTGGCTACACCATCTCCCTGGGTAGCCCATTCCAATGCTTAACCATCCTTTCAGTGAAGAAATGCTTCCTGATGTCCAACCTGAATCTCCTCTGGTGCAGCTTGAGGCCATTTCCTCTTGTCCTGCCACAGGTTGCCTGGGAGAAGAGGATGACCTCCACCTCCTTACTGGTAGTTCTAGAGAGTAATAAATTCTCCCCTGAACTGCCTTTTCTCCAGGCTAAACCCCAGGTCCCTCAGTCTCTCAAAGGATTTAATCTCTAGATCCTTCACTAGATTTGTTGCCTTTTCTGGACATGCCTCAGTATCTCAATGTCTTTCTTGAAGTGATTGTGACCATCAAGCAATTTTTGAAGGAATAATTTTGGCCAGACCACAAATTAAAATGAATTTTAGTCAAATCTAGAGAAATCATGAACACTTCAAAGGCTGAATTCTTATCTAAAGGTCAGAGTGAGTACAAAGCCCTCTGTGTTTGTGGTAAACAGCAAACCAGCTCTGAAAATCCAACGGACTACATTGAGTAGGGAAAACAATGCAGCCTTTTATTTGAGCACATGCACTCAACCAGCAAGTTTATAGCACTCACCCGTAAGAAAACAGCTTTTTTACTTTAGGCAAATAGATAAAGCACTCTCAGTATTCCTTTGTTTCCCCTATGGTGTATATGGTGCAAACACTAGGCTAGCAGGCTGGGAATGCACCTGTTGGAAATGAGAACCATTCCATTGACGTCAAAGACGCTAACCTCCAGCAGCACCAAGTGAGAACCTGGCCTTGAATACATTTTGACATTTGCTAAATGTTACATTTTTTAAGCTTCTGTCCATTTTTTCAAGCAAAAGCCTGTCTGTCACAGTTGCTTCCCAGCTCATACACCCCTGTGAAATAGTCTGAAATCTGGGGCTGTACTTAAAAAAAAAAGAAAAAAAAAAGAGACAAAAATAGAAAAACAGTCTTTTTTTCCCCACTACTTAGGAGAAGGAGCAATTAATAAACAAAGCAAAGTAAAAAAGATCAATGTTTGACTTTGCCTTTTGATGCCTTTAATCAACTTTTTCTCTTTCATTTTGGACACTTTTATAATTAATATTCTGCTAATTGTTCACACTCAGGCTGACAATGAACTGTTCAATGATTTATGATATAATTTTTAAAAGAGCTTCTCAGTTTAATAAAGCTTCTCAGAAAGTAAAAAACAGCACTGAGATAACAAGAATCTCATTCCTATTTTGCAGTGCCTTTTTCAAGGATATGACTTGGACCCTAGCTTTCCAAGATCCTCAAAACTCACAACTTCTGCTGAAACAGACACCTGCTCAGTTGACTTGGTGCACATGCACCCTTGTGTGGATCTGTCCCAGTGGAAAGGGACTCTGCACAGACTTGGAATCAAGAGTGAAATATCTGTGGCATACATGTAGGCCACAGGGTTGCCAAGCTAGTGGAGAGGGATTTAAATTAAACTTGCCAGGGGAGGGAAACCTCAGTCCATCCCACTCCTACCAGTTTGATGCCTGTGTCAGCAACAGATGCCCAGAACCTGGAGAGGGATCACGGGTCAGCAGAAGCACCTGCAGAGCAGCCCAAAGGAATTCCAGCCATTCCAGCCAGGAAGTCAGCCTCATTGGGGGCCCAATTTAAATGCCTCTATGCAAACAGACAGAGAATGGGAAATAAGCAAGAGGAGTCAAAGGTATGACCATGCCAGCAGAGCTATGATCTTAGTGGCATCACGGAGACATAGTGGGATGAATCCTGTGACTGAAGTGCTGGGATGGAAGGACACTGGCTCTTCAGGAAGGACAAGCAGAGGAGACGAGGACATTGGCACTCTGTCAGTGACCAGCCAGAGCACATGATGTTTGGTGTGGGATGGATGAGGGGTTGACTGAGAGCTTATGGGTGAGGGCTAAAGGAAGGGCAGGGATAGGTGACGCTGTAGCAGGGGTCTGACACAAGCTACCTGACCGAGAAGACAAAGAAGATGAAGGCATAAGCAATCCAGATTCCTGGGATATGCTGAGGATAATTTCCTCTCCAACTGATAGAGGAGCCAACAAGGTCAGGTGCTATGCTGGACCTTGTTCTTGCCCATGAGGAGGGGCTGGTGGCAAATATGAGGCTTTAGGACAGCAACCATGAAATTTGGAACTCACGATCAAGGGCAATGAGGAGGGCACACTGCAAGCTCACTACCCTGAACTTCTGTAGAGCAGACTTTGGCCTCTTCAAGGATCTGCTTGGTTGGGTACCATGGGATAAAGCCCTGGAGGGAAGACAGGCCCAAGAAAGTTGGTTAATATTCAAGGATCACCTACTCCAAGATGTTCAACTCTCTCTGCTCTCAACTCCAGGCTCTCCTGTTGTCTAGGATGCGGATACTGACCTGCCATTAGACATCTGCAGGATTCAAGTGCTCATGACAGAGCTCTTTCTTTAGACTCCCTTTAAAATCAAGGGAGAGAAACAGTCATTGTTTGGCTGGGATGTCTTCTTGGGGCACCTGCCTTTGAAGAGGATCATCTTAAATGCATTTATTTTCTGCAGTGATCTGCATGTCTGGAATAATTATTTCAGACAAAATATTAACATGCAAACCGAGGTGCACAAATAACTATAAAATCAATTAGAAAATAAAATTTTAAAAAAAAACAATACTGAAAGAAACTACTTTGCAGCTATATTGTCACGAAAATGTGAGCATGGGTCTGCCAGCCCAGAGGACCATGTGGTGGGAAGCATTGCTGATAACCAGTGCTAAGAGAGACCTGGAAGGCTGGTGTGCAGAGGGGAGTCTGCTCCCTGACTTCTTCCTTACCTCCTCTCTGTCTCCCCTGTAATAGACACTCCATAGAGTAGGGGTTTCCTCAGGCAGATGTTGACCAAAGAGTCAATCACCAATATTTTGTCAACTTTTTTCGGTTTTGTTGCTCTTATTTTATATACTTTTGACCTCCAGCACAATATTTAACCATGACTTCTACATACTTGTTATTCATTTCATTCTTTGAAAGCTCAAAGGTTTGTTCTCCTGGACAGTAAGTTGGAGTTCTTGGGACAGTAAAATCTGGAGTTTTTTGTAGGTATGTAGCTGTTTTGAGTTGGATTTCAACTCATTTCCTCACTGCCTCAGGGAGCACGTGTGCCCCCTTGAGTTACACATAACAAACTCAAACCTGCACAGATTGACGACAATTTCAGCTCAATGAAATTATTTTGCTAGTGACTTAAAGTTTAGGAATGAGCTTATCTGCAGCCATAAATCTGTATTGCTCTATTCATGTTGGGGAAGGCTTTGACATACACACATATATGTTTTTATTGTCAGAGATTTTTTTCAAAGTATTCCTCTATCTTGGTTCATTGTAGTTTGAAGACATTCTAAGCATTTTTTCTTTGGACTTGTTTAGGATGACAAGTGACTTTTTAGAGGGTTTGGGGAGATTCCTTTGTGAGTTACAATGATATATGATATAATATAAACAGCTTTAGTTATTGGATATAAAAATTCATCTATAATTGAACGCACACTGGATTATGTGCCTGTTGCAGAGGCGGTAGAGCACTGCACTGTGGAGCTGTACCTGTATATTGCAGGTGACTTGAAAGTAATAGTGCTATCAAATTTGCACACCTGAGCAACCACGATATGGTTTCACCTTGAGCAGCCTGTTCTCACATGCTGGCAACGTGAAAAAGAGCCTTTTGTCTCCAAGGCCCCTTTTTGAATGCAACATAAACTGGTAGCAAATAAAGCAGGCATCTAGCTGCAGTCTCTCACTAGCTTATATAAAATTAATTGCATGCTGTCACATATTTTTAGTGATGTGGTGTGAAAACTTCATGCTACCTGATCCCGTTCTTTCAGCACTTGTGCCCTGTTGACCATGAAACCATTTCAAAATACTTTTTTATGTCGTTTAACTCCAGAAGAAACAAATAAAGTACCTACACTGACCTCCTCTGTGTCACAGGTGATTGCATTGCAGTTACTTATCCTTGTATTGAGTTCAGTGATCCAGGAGAGGCTGTGTCTGCCCCATGCTGGGCACAGCCTGTTCCAGTCAGCTCCAGCAGATCCACTGCAGGACACAGCCGAGCCCAGCAACCCCAATGGTGGTGACCTGGGGAAATTGTACTTAGAAAAGGGCAAAAAACTGCCTGGCAGAGAAGGGTGAGGAAAGATGTGAGAGAAACAGCCCTGAAGACAGCAAGGTCCATGGAAAAAGAGCACATGGGGGGGTGCTCCAGGTGCTGGACCACAAGGGCTCTCCAGCTCTTGGAGAAGACCACAAGTGATGCAGATTGTTCCCCTGAAACCCATGAAAGTCCACAGTGGACCAGATATCCAAAGAGCAACCCATGGCAGACACCATGCAGGAGCAGGTGGGTGCACATCTGAAGGAAGATGCAGCCTGTGGAGATGCACCACAGTTCTCCTGGTGGGAACTGTGGCCTGTGGGGAGAAGCCCACACAGGGAGAAGTTTTCTGGTAAGAATGGTGAACCTGTGAGAGTCCCACACTTGAGTAAGGGAAAATTGTGTGGACCAGGGAGCAGTAGAGGGGAGCTGTTATGGACTGACAACAAATCTTATTCCCCAACCCTCTGAACTGCTGAGGGAGGAGAGATTACAGGAATCAGAAATGGTGAGTGAAGCTGAGACTGAGAATAGGAAAGGAAAATGGTTACAAGCTGTCTCTCTAAAAACAAAACAAAACCACAAAATCCACCAAAGTTATTCAGATACTATCATTCAGATACTATTTAATACAGTGTATTAAACCAATGTTTAGAGAGATCAAATTTAGTTTTAAATAATCAAACGATGTCCACCATCACCCCTGAAAGTTGTTTTGAGGTTTTCCTACCCTTATGAATTGGAAATTCGTAGGGTAAACGGGTCAAAGATCAGCTTTCAGCCAGCCATAAGATCCTGGAAGGTTTTGCAAACTAGACTGAACAAATGTAAGGCTTGTTTTCTACCTGTCAGTGATTAGGTGCAGTGAATGCTTTGCCTTTCAATATCCTTTTTGATAAAACCAAAAAGAACCACTTTAAACCACTTAAGCTTCACAGCAGAAGGGTATTTCTTCCAGATTCTTGATTACTTTTTAGCCTTTTCCCAAACTCTGATGTACCCCACATCTTTAGCAGCATCTTACTAATACTATGTTTACAAGTAAGATTATGGTGCATCAATTTGTATTTCTATATTCTGTTTGATATGTCCAGAAAATTGTAGCAGTTTGGCAGTTGTATCTGTCCCAGCATTGGATAGAGTCATTTATCTAAAGTATAAATCTTTGGTTCCCAGGAGAAAGTCTCTAAACTCTTGATTCTGCCTGCATAGTTGATTCTCATGTAATGTTGTGTTTTTCTGCACTTATTCGTATTGTATGGAGTGACTCATTCAAAGTGTTGGAGAGAGATATCTTGCATCTCTGTAATGATGTGGGGAGAAAATTAGGAGTGTATGGAGACATTTTTTCCTGTTGGTTTTTTTCTGTGCTGAGCTTCATGAACATCTGCTACTATCCTGGAATGAGTCATAACTTTAAAGCATAATTCTACATAGTACATAGTGTAACTTTATTCACTAGATTTAAGTGGGTGTGTGATTCCTGTGTAAAATATTTATGCTACATTCTTTATACAGAAATGCCTATTTGCCTCAATTTGCTCGACTTCTTTTCATTACTAAGCTGGTTCTAGCAGTGTTGAGAAGCAAGGGAATGCACCTTTTAAAGAGAAATGAGGAAAGGTAGGGTCCTGCCTTGCTCTTGGGGTGCACCAAGTGCAGGGAGCTGCAGTGGGGGCTGAGGGGCTCTTAGCCCCACGTGCTACTGCTGTATCTGCAGGCGATGCATGACTCACTCTCACAGGACCAGCGAGTGACTGCCAGAATTAGCATCCAGCCTGCAGTTTTGAAAAGAGCTGGGCCCTCTTTGCTGTGATAGTTTATACTGCATCCTGGGATCCCTTACAAAGTAGTATTTTTATTTGCCTCAGTAAATCATCCATCAACAATGTCTGTTTTTTTCAAGTGCAAAAAAAGCACTTTTTAGCAGAGTTTGTACTTCCTCCCACACTTCTGATAAGAGTATAACATTTCCTGCACACAAATTAACTGAATCTTGTACAAATGAGGGATGTTTCAGGCTGAGATTCAAGATGTACAGCTACTGAAAGAGCTGGATTTGCCTTGTTATGATTTTTACTCCTGTTGGCTTACAGAATAAACTCGTGTTACTAGGAATAGACAAAAGCTAATCCCGTTTGAGGAAAGAAAAAAAAAAAAAGAAGCCAGGATTGTATGAACAGGACACAGCAGCCTTCATCTTAGGTGATCTTGATTTTTTAGAATATTATTTACTATACTACAGTAGAGAGCCCTCTGGCTTTACAAGAAGGTACTTTATGGCTTTGTTCAGGTGACAAATACCATGCTATGATTTTATCAGGATGATAAAAGAAATATGTTTACCTTACTGTGATGTAATTTCAGGTTTATTTTAAAGCACTCTAAAAGCTAATTAAACCAACACAAGTATTTGTGCTTCATTTCTGTTTCACTCAGATTTTAATACAAATTATAGGAAAGTACTTTCCAGACAATTTCACAATGTGAGCTGTGGAGACCTGTTTTGAGTGGCTATCATCTCCTGACTAGCATTTCTGTATGAAATCACCGGTATAACTGTTGCCTTAAAATACGGAGCACCAACATTTCCTACAAACAGCCAAAACTACATTCAGACAGAAATTAATGTTGCTATAGGCATTTAGGAACACGGCAGTTCCATGGCACAGTGCACTCTGTGCTAACTCAAAATCCTAATGGATCTTCATACAGAAAATATCTGTTCTGGCCAATTTTTACAGTGGTAGAGTATTTTTGCAGGGTTTAGAGCCTTGCAACAAAAACAAGCAAAGTCTAAAGAAACAAAAAATATTCCTTACATTTAAACTCCTTTTAGGGTTTCCAGTCAGTAGAGCTCATGGTCCAACTATCCTGAAAATATATCATAAACTGGGAAGAGTGGGGAGGGAGGGAAGAAGAAAAAGACAAAAAAAAAAAAGGTGTGTCTTAATTATTTTCTTTGTATCACTGGTAATTAAAGAAGCAAAATAGATAATTTCTACCTTCTGAAGCTAAGTTTTTACTATCTAGTTCTTGACTATCTTGCATGTTTTTAATTAATTTTGTGTTTGGATTGGAAGGCTCTTATCCCAAACATCAACTTTTCCTTTTTGCATTAGCAGATTTTTAATGCTCTGGTGATATTGCCAAGAAAGTTTGACAAAAAAGATTATAAGGTATCCTGAAATGGCCCAGTTCATTAGCCTTTCTGGATGTGAAGTATTCTTTTCCACAGGCAACCTCTAACAAAATAGGCACAGTATATATGGAAAGATCTGGAAATATCAATTAGAAATACACTAAACAGATCTCAGTTTTTCTAATAAAATACTTTATTTGTTCCACTGGCAAAGACTATAGTTTCCTGCCCAAATTACCTTAGTGGCATTCAATCAAAAGAATTTCCCAAAGTCTGTTGTAAAACAGAATAAGTGACCTAGAGCTATGTAGAAATTACATGATTTATTCTCCTTCCTTAAATTATTTGCAAATACTTGGTGATCTATAAAAGGGAAAGAAAGCTGGCAACACTTCAGAGTGTTTCAGGCCACCTTTGTCTTATGCTTCTTTTTTGCAAGTTAGGAAATGTAACAATTTACTTGAGCATGCATAAACTTAACCAAGCTTTTATCTATTCTCTGCAATGCAGCAAAGAAAAATTATTTTTGTAAAGGTATTTGTAATCATGACAAGATAATTCAGGGCCAGGGCTCATAAACAAAAACTGTGTTCACTAAGGCCATTCTCTGCTATGTCCATCTCATAAAATCAAAGAGATGAAAAATATGCTCAACCTTTCCCAAGAAATAATCAAAAAGGAGGGAAGTTTGTGCAATCATCTTCCTCAAATGAAATTTTCCTTTCTACTGTTAAAAAAAAAAAAATAATAAAAGAAGAAGAAGGAAGAAAAATGTGGAATATATTTAACCAAACGCTTCCACAACAAATGAGAGATTGGGAAATTATTTGGCCCATAAGTGTATACAACACATTTTAGGCTTGTGTCAAGCATAGACTTGTTAGTGATATACTATATTGCAGATAAATCTACTATTAATTACCCCACATGGGTACTCAGAAACACAGCTTTACTTAGTCCAGTTTGTTTAAAGAAGTTGATTAAAACACACATAGCCTTAAATTTCCAGTGTTGGCTTTCTCCAGGGGGGAATCCTCTTCCCATGTCAGATTTCTCAGCAAGTGGTCAGCAGGGTGCTGGAGATCGATCCTCTTCTGCACAAAGGAAGTTGTGTCTGGCAAAGCCCTCTCTGTGAGCTCTCCAAGACTTAGAGCTTACTTCTTCTCTCATTCCAAAATAGCCTGAATTTGGGGACCTTCCAGGGCTGCTAAAAAAACATCTGTTTGGGAAGTGGGAGAGCTTGGAAAAGGCTGAAGATGTACTTGCTTCCACAGAGAAGGGCAGAAATGAGCTTTTGTAAATAGCTGACTAATGGATCCTTTTTTGGACTGATCCCCTTTTTTCCAAGACTGCATCATATTGTTTTTCCTCATTTCAGGTTTTTAAACCTTGGGAAGAGGACATTTCACTTATTGCTAATATAAAGAGTGTGGTAATTAACTGTGGAAACTCATCAATATGAAACATCAATTCATACTGCACACAGTTTCTGTGATTTCTATGCATGAAAAAATGCTTGAAGACTAAAAATTATTTTTATGGAAACATTGTCAACACACAAAAAACTAAAAAACTTACTGGAAGCTGCATTGAATAGTATTGATTCATTGTCACACTTGACTTTATTGTCACTGAATGTGTCTGGACATTTATGTTACCCTAATGTTGCATTGAGATGTGTGAAGGCTAATTCTCTTTGTATTACTATTAAATGTAATAGTGGTCATAATGATCGTAAATGGATTTTTCAATACACCATTTCTAAATCTATATATGGAATACATGGAGCGTATTCCTGCCACAAGAGCTAAAAATCCCCCAAAAAACCCATGATGATCCAATTTCTTTATTTTGGAAAAAATCAAGAAACATCCTAAGCTTGTCATCAATATAATAACGTTTTTTAGTACCTCTATACAGCATCTCTGTAAAGCTTCATACAACAAACATTATACTCAACAAAAAATCTGCCACCAGATTCTGAGCTCTTTAGTTCTTAACGGAACAAATTTATTGGATATGTTTTGTAAATACAGTGGGGGAAAAAAACTCCTTGCTGTGTTTGTCAGCTCTGTTGCACAAACGTGTTGAGTGCCTTAAGAAAATAATATCATAAGAAATCACACTGAACTTCCAGATGCAGCTCCAGCAAAGGATTTCCTTTTAGTCGCATTTCTAAGCTACTTGCAGATGCCTTCAATACCATCAGACACCTAAACCAGCACTAGATGTGAGAGCTGAGGTACCTGAATTCCTGCCTCAGGCAGCTGGTCAGCTGCAAGTCTCTTGAGAGCCCACAGATACAACAGGGTTATTGACTTCTGTGGAAGCTTAGGTACACTAGCTGAAAACAGCTATGCTTAGGTGTCTTTACCTGAACTGATTCTTTCATTTGAGAAGGAATTATGTGGATATTTTGCCAAAAAAATCTCAAACTGAATAGATGCTGGTGGCATTTTTTTTGTTCTTCTCTATGCTTTTCTTGAGTTTGTGTGGTTGGAAAAATTAAACGGTTCAACAGGGAGCACACTGCAAAACTTTTCAAAAAGACATTTTCAGCAGCTTCTTCAGAAAATCTGGTGAACACCATTCCAGAAAAAAATCAAATCATTAACCAGCGAGAGAGGCAACATATCATGGTAATTGTAAGAATATGTTTTCTGTTTGCAATTTTGAATGATATTTGCCTTTTTGAATTTCTCAAGATCTATGTCCTCCTCTCTAAAAGTCAGCAGATGCACATGCCTTCTAAGTCAAGATTCTCATGTTTTCACATTCCAGGAGTTATGGCATGGCATATATTGTCATGTCCTGTGACACTGTTTGACAGATTTCTGCTGTCTTTGTTAAGAAGCCTTTGAATAAATCATGGTACAAGAGAAGCAGTATGAAACTAAGAAACACTCATTAGCATGGAGGAACCCTAGAACCCCAGTGCTATGAAACAGTCAATAGAGTTTATGCAGAGTATTTAGGCAACTGGCTCTATGGGAGATTCGGGGAATGAGCAGCTTTCATCAGAGAAAGCAGATGTATGGTTCACCACAGATTTTAAGTGGGAGACATAATAAAGTCATTCAAACTGCTAAGGGAAAAGACAGGTTGGCTGTCTCTCAGACCCATCTTCCTCACCCCTAAATTAAGCACCAAAGGTTTAATTACAGTCTTTCCCAAACTACATTAATCAGTTGCTCTGGATCAGCCAGTTAATTCTTTCCTAAGGTCAGTGGACAGAAACCTAGAGTCATAGGCACAGACAGTGTACATGTGATGACACACCTAGACACACCTCTGGACACACCTTGACAACAAGGCATGTTGGGCTGGCCATGGCTGCACCTGCGGGGTGCATACTTGCTGCATGGTACACAGTGTCCCTTCTCCATGACTCTGTTTCTGCACAGCCACCCTTCACTGTCACTGTCATGCCCCTCTGCCCAAAAAATACTTTGTAGGCACAGAGGTTTTAGTGCAACTAAATGTGCAGATCCTGCACATAATGCCAAGCTATGGGAGCCTGACAGACAGACCTCCACCTGGACACAGAAAGCACATTCACTTCCAGTTTTCAAGCAGGGTTTCTTTCTATCCCTTTACTCCTCCCCAAACAAATTGCAATCTCTGTTAAGGAGATAGTGAGGGATCAGAAACAACTGTGAGGAGACAGATTGCTGCAGCCAGGTCTGCCTGTATTTTGAAATATATGAGTCTCTCACTTCTTCCACATTACTGGCTCCAGTGCACGTCTTACACTAAATTTATTATTTGGAATATCATAGGCTCCTGAGTGAATTAATCAGTGCAAAAGAATAAAACAGTCTAGTCTTCATTCAAGAACACAACGGAGGAAACATATCTTTCCAAAACTGGATTGTGGTCTCCAGCCCATAGTCAGAAAACAGGAGGGTGCCAGGAAGCACTCTTTCAATCACCCAAGGACTTATCACAAAGTGCAGGACTATTTGTGCTTTTTGCAGATAAAGAGTTAGAAGAATCACACTAAACTGAGAAGGAAGAGGTGAAATTATAATTTAGAGTGAAAAGATGTTGGGGGAGGGAAACTGCTTCTGTGTGAATGTGTTAGTAAGTACCAAAAGCCACTCTCGTCACATGATAAAAACTTCACAAATCTCTAGAAGCATGAATCTAGTTCTGCTCACTTCTGCGTGAAGTGAGCAATGTACAAATACAATTTTTTGATGAAAGCATAGCACAGCTGTACATGCAACATAATTTTGAGCTGTTGTTAATCTTTAGGGATATAAAACTGAAATATATGTGTTTTTCCATAAAGAAATTGCCACGGAAATACTGAACACCTCAGCAGCTGGATTAGGACACAATGAGCAGTGTGTCTACATTGCAAAAAGAGAGGATATCACCTTCCAATAATATTTACATAAAATCCCTTAACATCTTTAACTAAAAGCTGAGAAAATAATACCTGAGATTTTCTAGTGCCATTTTTAAGAGCTATTTAATTTAGCTTTAGTTATGTTAATGTTCCTCTTAGATTTATTTTTGACAATATGCAAGTGATTGCATTTCATGTCCATGGAAAATGGATTTCAAAGTAATTTCAAAACACACATTTAAATGTAAAGTTAGAAGGTATTGAGACTGGAAGTCTGTGCATACTTGTGTAATCAGGGAACAGGACAAATACCTTATTCTTATCAGCACTGCCATGTAATTTAAGCAGCATCATTTCAATTTGTAAATTTATGGTCGATCAGTAGAGTAACATAGCAGAGATCATTATAGAATAGACTTGAATTACAAATAATTTAGAGAGAAATCTGTTCACATAAAACAAAGCTATATTCTTTAGAAACAGTTAATCCTTAAAATTATTCATTTGCTCCTTCTGAGAATGGAATATGGTCAAAATCCAGCTATACTTCCCCATGCAATATAAATATCTATAAACATTGAGTTAAATGTCAGCTAGAAGGAATCTCTCTTGCATTTAACTGAAATAGAAGCTTGATATAAACTCTTGTTTAAAACAGTTTATTTTTAATAAGACAAAACCTTAAATCTGGACTGACATCTCAGATTTAGGCAGGGGATTTCTGCAAATCCGAATGTTAGTTCAGTGCCATAGTCATTTCTATTTGGCATCAAACCAGCTCTTGTTTCTACTATTTTTGAAATCACAGACAAAACCACAGGCAACTGGATCTCTCCTAGGAAAAAACTGGATAAACAGCAAAAAGAGTATAATATTCTTCCACCTTCTAGTCACAGAAAGTATATTATTTTTCTGTTCTCCTAATTTTCACTGTTCAATGGTTACAGTATTTGAAAGAAAAAAATAATGAAATATATGTTTTTACTACTTAGATATAGTATTTTCCTAAATACTCAACATATTTTTACAATATCAGAACTGTTGATAAAAAGCCAAGTAAAGCAGCATCCCTCTTCTCTCTTTTCAAGATTAAAAAATTACTCTTTCAAAGAGGGCAAGATTGGGAAGAATCCCTCATTAAACCAGTGTCAGAGGCAAATTCTGAGACAATTGGAGTTGAAAATGTAGCTAACAGGGACATGCTTGTCATTGTCTCCTAAACTATTTTTCACTGAATTATCTTCCCATATCCCAATCATTGTTTTTAATCCAAAGTGTGTTAGCACTCTTTTTGCAACTAATTATGGTCATCATAGCTTTCAGTTCTGCTAAATCAATAAAATACCTTTTAGGAGGATGATTGACTGAGTAAATTGGATTTAGTTTGGAAAAGAGAGAGCTGGGGAGGTGGGGAATGGATAGGACTCTCCAAAATTATGATTACATAGGCAGGGTGGATAAGGCTTGATTATTCCTTCTGTTTCACAATAGAAAAAAAAAAAAAAAAAACAGGATAGGAAAGAAAAGAAGAAGTGAGATTCAAGGGGAAATATATGTTTGACACCAGACACCTGGCCATAAGAACTCTTTGCCAAAGGATGCTGTGGGTATGAAGTTTATGGACAGCTAAGGACAGTCTGAAGAAACAGATGGAAAAGACATTCACTGATGGTCACTGAAGCCCCAAAAACCACATATAGCTCAGGAAATTCACAGAACCAAAAATAACGGAAGTTTAGGAGAGAATTATTCAGTACTTTTCTTTACCCTCCACTTGCACAGCTGGAGTCTGCTGCTGGAGATATGTACTGGGCTACCTGTACAGCTACTGATTCAGAATGGGCCTGCTTATTTTCTCTATGAGTAATGGTGTGTTTGTTAATAATGACTGGCTTTATTTATTTTCTCCACAGCATTTTTTAAACTTAATTTTTGCAGATCTAAAAAAAAATATCTAGATTTCAAGGTATTCATTTGGATGTGAAATTATATTTAAAATATGTCAGGATCTGCAGAACTAGGGTCCAGAAATGTAAAATTTGTATTTTTTTTTAATGAATGTATGAATGCATGAATGAATACATTACATTAACTGCTTCTTTAAATCTAACCAGTGCACAAAGTAAATTTTACAAGGTTAAACAGAATAATACTGTGCTTTGAACAGATTCTGGAGTCAGATTCTTAAGGGACTATGCTGGTTATAAGACCAGCAGGGAAATTAAGCTCCAACAAGCCACTCTCCTTCCCCTGTCCCTTCAAGTAAGGGAAGCACAATAACTGAGAGATTATGAGTTGAAATAACAATTTCCTACAAGCACAGAGCAATGGAATGAAACACACACAATAACGACAGGAATATTCATAGTGAAAGTATACAAAAGAGAAGGTGTTTTACCAGCAAAAGGGTATTCACCAGTGGGAACACAAACAAACACTTCCTGAAGGTCACACCCACGTTGTCTCCAGACAAAGGCAATATGGCAGCCATTCCTGTACCTACACCACAGGGTATTCAGAAAATTGAGAGCTTCCACTTCTGGCACTCCTTGTTTCCTGACGAATCCCCATCCCCAGCAATGATGCACATGGTATGGAACAAACAGCCTGGTCACAACCACACAGCACTAAAAAGTCCACCCCCTTTCCCAGTAACCAGGACAGAGACTTGTTTCCATTGATCCATAGAAACAAGAAATCCTATGGAAATGTTAATGCCTATCACTTAGTGAAAATCAGAAATAAACTGCTTGATATTTGAAACTGAAAAACTGACCTCCAAATAATCTCCAGTATTTATAACACCTGAACAAGTACCTTCAATGGGCATCACCAAATACAGATGGATAAAAATAATACTTGACACTTTCTAAAGGTCAAATATTAGAGAGGTCATCCCCAAATATCTGTATCTAACTTTTCATCAATCTTCTGTGTTGGATCACATGGCTCGATCACATAGGAAGATCTGTAGGGTGCCCAAATGAGGAATGGTCTTTTCAACCTCTCTCAAGCTGCTGCTGTTCACACTGACTAATTAACTTGAAAAGCTACTGACATCTCTCTGCCTGGTGTTTCCATTTCTGGTGCTAAAGCACATTAAAATAAAGTTGCTTTGTTTTGATTTCTGACTATTAGAGTCTCACTGAGACTATAGACCTGATTAATCTGTCAAGGAATGTCAAGCTGACACGGTATAAATAGGCTCAGACCAATTATTTAAGCACTAAAGGATATTTAGATCCATCTTAAAAAAAAGCAAATTTCCCCTAGGTAAATCAGAGCTAAACTTGTCAAGTAGTCAGATTCCTTCCTATCAAATCACGCCCTCCTTTTTTTGCTTCTCAAATGCATAGATGGCTCCTACATATACATCTGCCACCATGCCATCCACCTTAGGTTTGTTTTATAGTTTCTGTAGCCTAGACTGGGTAACATAGGCTCTTGGAAAGAGCAGACATTTCTCCATTGTTGAGCTGTTCATGCCTTCGAATGAATGCAATAATGATCCCACTTTATACAACAATGATCCCACCTTTCCAATTATAATTGATGTGATTATTATCAAATCTACATGTAGATTTAAGTGATTGTTTCTACATGTATTAGAAACTGTGCTATAGTCCCTGATCTTTTATCAATACTACAGGCTTCTTGCATCTTCTTTATATTATCCACTAGCTATACACCTTTCTCGACATATATATTTGGAATTTACTGGATTTGACATTTACAACAAAGTGTTAGATAATAAAGGAAATGTCCAAAAGCAGGACTTGGGAAGTATTTAGTGATCTGAATCTCAAACCACAGTTATAAAAACTTCTACTTAGACAGTGATTCTACTAACTATGCCAGCCCTTTAGATGCATACACTTGATAGCTCTCCTTCCCTTTGAGAGTGAGTTCTTAGCTCATACCCATGCCCTGATCTACCAAAGTGTAAGCAGCCTAGAACTTACCTCCTTAGCCAGTCACTATTCAAAGACAAGACCTCCTTTTGCATGAGTGGGACCTCATCTGATAGGGGCAGATCCTAAAATTCTGTGAGGAACTCTTCTTTCTGTGAGGAACTCTTCAACAGGACTTCTGAAGGAGACTGGTGGATGTGAAATAACTCCCTATTTTAGCTTAGCAATTAGAGTACCCACACAGGTAAAACCCTTTCTTTGCCTAGTGGGATTCAGATCCCCATGCCTTAAGTCATTTTTTTGTAGGCAGAGCACTATCAAGGTTGTTTCTGTAAAAGCTGGTGCATTCTGAAGACCAGATGTATGATAAACAGAGAAAAGGAATTTTAAAATCAGTGGTTGCAGCCATTTCTTTTGAGAAGGTATGTGGATTTCTGATCTCTGTTCCCATTGCTCTTTTAGCCCTATATTTCAAGACTGCCTGATATAAAATACATTAAAAGCCTTAAATTCTAAAACCAGGATCTAACTTACCTATCCAGCCTTGATGCCCCATGCTGAATTGTGTCTTTTTAGCCCAATCAGTCTTGAACTACCATCTTAATAATTCAGCTTGAGGAAAAGGCATCATTTCTGGAGATAAAAAGAGTGAATTCTTCTACACGGGTAGCAGGGATGTTGTTGTCTTATGTTTGAGGTGCCTGAAATCTCTCTGTTTTCCAAGGGTGTTAAGTTCAAAGCGGCTGTGGGAGAATGTCAGAGATGCACAGATTTGAAAAAGGTCAGTGTCACTCTTCTTGATGAATCTCCCAAAGCTTTCCCTATGTCTTTATTTCTGTTTCCATCCACTCCTACCTCAGGAATCAATTTCCTAAATGGAGAAAGGATCCCCACTCTCTTGGGGCTGGCAGGTGATGGCTGTCCACTCCTGCAGCCTGCAGCCCTGTGTCCCACAGCCCTCAGTGAGATACCTGATCCATATTTGACTGCATCACCAGTACCTGGGTTCCCCACTGGATGATTTCAGATAGCTCTCTGCTCAAGATGATAATGCCTTAAATGTCTCCAGCACTCTGTCTGGAGCTGAGTCTTCCCAAGTGGACATTATTTGGCTTTTAAACTTTTGTTGTATGTTCACTGAAGTTGTGCACATAACCAAAATAGTACTAACTTTATGGGACAGATTTTTAGATTTATATCATATTTTGTTTCTACTCCTAAGAGGCTTGAAGCATACTTGTAACCACAATGAGTGGTTTACCTCATTGACTAAAGAAAGCGAGCCAGAAACAACTTCAAGTCTGATACTAAGATTGAAGATGCGTTTTAGTCTGTCTTATCCCAACTGAGTAAGAACTCAGAGGACAGAAACCACAAGCATGTAACCAAAACCATCACAAATAGTCTCATCTGAGGTACTGGGTACAGTCATAAACCCTATTATCCACAAATGGCCTTTCCTCTTGCATTGTGGCTGATGAACAGCTTACCCACTTGACATATTATGGCAGGTGCAAGATAGCTTTAACTTGCATTGCAAACATTTGGCTGACATTAGCACTGTATAAAAAAACACAAGGCATGCTATACCATCTCTGCAACCGTGGGTTTATTCTATTAAGGTCAGGGATAAATTCCATTACATCAACAGATCATTCAGTTTAAGCTGATTGTACTGTAATACATAGCTGTAAATACATATTTCAAAAAGAAATAGCATTCTGAAAGGTACAGTCTCTTAAACACAGCCCAAAGGCAGAAATTCATCTTTCCTTTGGCAACATCATCTGGTGGTCAGCTGATCTCCACTGTCAAGCTGAAGTGACAAAGCGTTAATTGTTCATTTGTGCACAGCTTCTTATAAATGACAGCAGAGTCTAGCCGAAACTACTGCAGGATACATTCAAAGAATTATGAAGAGATACAAAATTCAAGGCCCACATTCCACTTCTGAGCTTCACCACTAAAACTTACTGAAGGAATTACCTTGATAAAATTAGAAATGACATGTAAAAAATAAAAAAGAACCAAAACCTAGCTTTGAACTGAATGTCACATGTGGTGTTTACTATCTTATTAATGATATTTCCTCAATCTTTTTGGAAGACTAATTGGGAGATAAATTAGACCAGAGCCTTCAGAGCCAGTTACAAAACAAGTCGAATGTATTCAGGATGATGTACATTCTAAAGAGCATATAATCTATTAGTTAAGAATTTCAGTTTCTTATGCTTAATGATCTTTGATATTCCTACACAAACAATTATAAATATTGAAGCATTCACTTATGGAAATAGATCAATATCATTCCTATAATTATTCTCTCTTGAGGTGCCTACTACAAGGGCTACATTAAAATACTTTCAAGGCCACATCTTTGAAAGAGCAACACATTATATGAACTGACATCTAGGTCAAAGACAAAAAAACATTTTTACAAAGAAAACAAACCAATCATTTCAATCACTGAAAAAGGAAGGAGCAAACCTAAGTGTTTTGCCTGCATGGAGAACTGACAGGAATTGTATTATATTACATCACAAATTGCAGTGTTAGGCCGGGGAAAGATGCCTACGAAGTCTTCTCCCATTATGGGCCACCTCGCTTGTGCAAGAAGGGGAGCTGCATGTAGATGTAAGTAGGGAAACAAAGAAGCTTTTTTCCTTCCAAAAATACATTCTTCAAGAAAATACCAGCTTAGGTCCTGTGAAATTAGGTCGCATAGAGGAAAATCACAGTATTGTTTCTGTTTAACCTAACTCCTCACAATATTCGACACACTGAGTCAGATCCCCAATCTGCATAAATCAGAGAAAGTCGATGAAGCTCTATTGATTCACATGAGCTTATTTTCTAATCCAGTGGTATTTCAGACCATATAACTATGATTTAAAATAGAGCATGATCTGTTACATATTCCTAAAAGAAAAAGAAGGCAAGGCAATACAATGAATCAGAGTAAACTGAAATATGTGTAACCACATAACTACACTAGCCAAATGTAACACTTCATTATTGCACTTGGTGTTACATTTATTAAGTTTGTTCTTTTTTCCTGTTCCTTTCAAAACTTTGCAATGATATGACAGTAAGGTTCTCTTGGAGAATCAGGCATGCAGAGAGCACAGGCCTTCCCACATGTCCCAGGCTGCAACACAACACATTTTGATACAAAAACCCCAGCCGCAAAATTTGAGGGAAGTGGAGCTAAGACTTCTGAATTTTTTCCTCTTGTGTCTCCTTCTGTCAATACAAATCCAAAACTATAAAAACTTCTAATGCTTTGAAATACCTACAGCTGTGTATAATTAGTCCATTTGGGTTTAATATATTCTCTTTCCTGAGTTCCAACCTTTTTGATATTCAAGTTAAAACAACATTCTGTTGAAAATTATGAGTTTTACTGAGAAATCTGGTTAAAATGCAGATGTGAAATTGAGTACCAAAATATGGATCAGTCCAGGAGAATATGACTGAATAATAGTAGGGAAATTATTTACTAAATGGAAAGCAAAAGTTGTCAATTTTCCTCAAGCTATATTGTCTGCTTGCTACTTTTTAATGTGTTTGACCCAAAAATGTTAAAAATATAGTTTGGCTAAAATCTTCCTTGTTCACAGAAGAAATCTGTAGATATTCCATAAAATAGTCAATTAGCCTGGGGTAACTTTTATCTGTCATACTGAGCCTGCATTAAAAACTCACACTGCAAATAATGGAATAATTTCATATTGTGAGGGTCCAATTTTTTGAAGGCTAAATGGAAGAGGGCATACTATATAAAGCAAGAAATTGTATTAGGCCAAGGCTCTGCAGGTAGCACTATGAAAGATAAAGGAAAAGAACCAATGATCTAATAAAAGAAACTTTAGAGCAGAGTAATAAAGTGAATGGTATAAAACTGAGATACCAGGTGGCATTTATCCAAAAACTCAGGAAAAGACCTCATATGTGGAACTGGTGAACTAGTAACCACAACACGTAACCTATGGCTTAAATCACTAGGAGAATCAAAGCAGCAACAGTGACAACAATTCTTTAAAAACTTCAGGTATGATCCTGGAAACTATGAGCCAGCCTGATAGATAAGTTAGGTAAACTGGTAAAAAATAATTACAAACCAATAAATAATAGCAATAGTAGATCATTAGATCTATTCAGTCTTTAACCTCTAGAAGAAAATACCTAATAGGACATCTTTGAAGGAGCCAAGAAAAAACTCTGTTGGTAAAACCCCTTTGATAACATAAAATTATCTGTAAGGACCTTCATTAAACTATTAAAAATATGCAGCTGCCATTGGATAAGAACTAAGGTGAGTCCAAAATTAAAAAATAGATTGGGAACGAGTAATTTCATAGTGCAGGCAAATCTGCAGAGTATCTGTGATGATACTGCTTGTGGGTATAGTGAGGTGCAAGTATTACTGGTGAGTCACAGTTAGTTGGGGGAGTTAAACCTGAAGCATTTTGCAAAGCACTAAAAAATGTACAATATTGCAGATCTGAATGATAAATGGCATATTAAATTCACTGCTGGTGTACGTGGAGTCATGGATAAGGGAGAAAAGTCACCTCAGACTACATACACATTGATGGACTCTTAATTAACAGCTCCAGTCAGCAAAAGTATCTTTGAGACACCATCAACAGCTCTCTGAACATCCTGGCTCAGCAGTGATTAGAAAGGTAAAAAGCAAAGTAGGATTATTGGGGAGGAATGAAGAATAAAGCAGAGGACGCCAGTATTTTACTCTACATATCCATGTCTGGCCAACCTCTGAGCAATGCATGCAGTTGTAATGGTACAGTTTCAAAAGGGGTCTAACACAATAGGAAGATTTTAAAAATGGTGAGAAAAATGGCATGAGGAATAAAGCAACTGCTGTACAAAGAGATATAACCCAGATTAGTACTCAGACTGGAAAAGCAACAATTTGGGGCAGAGGAGGATTGTAATGCAGTCACAAAGGGAAGGAAGGCAGGTGACTGGGGAATCATGATTCATTATTTCTCATGGTCACATCTGGCCCACTGATTGCTCACTGAAATTGTTGTGTAGTAAGAGAAAGAGGGGGAAAAAGAAATGGAAAGAATTCTGAGGTGGCTATTACTTAGTCTTGTCCCAGATTTTATTCTCCTACCCTGATGAAGCCAGTGTTGCAGATAAACTGATCTTTGGTGTGATCTGAGCAGGCTGTGCTTATGGCCTTATGTTCCATGTGCCTCAGCAATTCCAGAAAGTAGCTGGATATAGCAACAAAGAAGAATATGTAAATCTGCTTTCAGAAAAGACTGGAAACAAACAGGTTAAATTCTGTTGCAGCTTTCATTTTTAAACAAAACTCTTCCCCGTCACAGAATTATTTATTCAACAGTACAGTTTGTTACATTGCCTTTTTCCTATATTGTACATGTGAATGTAATTTTCACCCTCAGAGCATTTATAATGTAATTTTCCTAATGAATATTATTCTGTATTTGATTAATAGTGTTTCATCATCTGTCCTAAAAATTCTGTCAAGATCATTAAAATACCAAAATGGAAAACTACATTTGGATTGTTGTTTGTCTTCTGTCCTAAAAATGAAATATCTGTTACACTACATAATCATTTCTACAAAATAAATTTACTATGTTTTATATTCCCACAGTACTACTATTTCAATCTTAAATTCTATTAGTTCAGTTAATGTCATGCATTCTTCGAACTGTGAATTATTGTCACATATTGTGGTTATGTCACACCACTCTCTGTGAAAACACTTTTCTAACATGGGCCAAAACTATTCCTACCCCTAAAAAGGATCACCATTGGACTATATAATCTTAAGGAGAGCTAATGTTAAGAGCCACCATTTTCAATGACATGCCAAAAAGACATATTTGGACATCACTGTGCCTCCAACTGAAAACATTGTTCTAAATCTGTGTGACCAAGATGTTCAAAGGATTTATCTTGAACTTTGAATATATAAGAACAACAGTAATTCAGTTGCTCCAGTAAATGCAACCATACACCCTGTGCTAGGCTGCAGAATCCCACCAACAGCACTGAAATTTGGAAAATGTCTCTATTTGCACTGAAATATGCTTTCAGATACAACCATAAACAAATAGAGCAACTCAGAAATGTCCCTGGAATTAGACAGGGATGTCAGAATGTCCCTGTCCTCCTGCAACATATTTAAGGATTAGCTCAGTTTTATAATGAAAATAATACCCTTTATAAAAAAGACAATGCATGTATGTAATACAAGATTCATGCTTGCATGCTTCGATGCTTTGGAACATCACCAAGATAACAGTTAGTGGAACTATGTATGATTTTAGGTAAAAGGGTTGGATTTAAGTCAGTAATTAAATTAATTGTTGGACAAAAATATTTATTGTAGTGTTTTTCCTCCAAATTATATCATGCATTCCAACTAAAGGTTGGAAAAGTGTGGAAAACAGTGATGGGGTGGTAGATTTGCATTACTTCCTTAAACATGTGAGTGGAACTGCTCTTCTGTTAACCAAGGAGACACAAACTGGCTCGTGCCTTTGCCTTGAGTAGGGTAACAGAAATCTTAATGCAACTAACACTGCAGGTGGAAAATATTTTCCACACTTTTGAAATGAGGCAGAATAATAAAGTCAACATTTCTCTTCTCTAAATGCCTCAGCAGAACTCCTGCTGTGGGACACTATAATCTGGTCACATAGTTCATTTTGACCACCGTCTTTTAATTAAATGCTCATAATAATGGTCAAAGCAAGTGACAGTAGAATTTATTCATCACCAGACAAAAGCATAACTAGAGGTATTGTGCCTGATGGTATATAATACATGGGCTTAGCTTTTCTCAGTTCTGTTTCCCTTTGTCATTTTCAGTATTAAAGAACAATAAAATCCAATAATCTGTTCTTTCTTCTTAGCACTTTCACTCCAGGAAAAGAACAACTTCTGAATAACATTTTCAAGTGAGTGAGCTTGCCTCAGAAAAGAAAGAAATAAAAAGTCTTAGATCAATGAGGTTATAAAAGTAAATTTAATCCATTCTTAATGGGCCATGGACATGGTTCACTGAGGTTCCTGCCAGCAATTTTCTGCTGTTCCCTTGGAAAAAAAAAGGTTATTAATGAAACAAGTTGAAACTTGTTGTGTAATCCTCTCCTGAAAGTTGTATTCGTACATTTTTCAATAAGAATCAGCAGCTGATTAAAAATGTACATGTCTGAATGCTTAGAGCTGTTGGAACAGAAACTGCTGCTGGATATTAGGTTTATTAATACTGCATTAGACTCATTTTTTTCTTTTCCTTTTTCATCTCCTGCTCGTGATAGAATGTGATTTGCTTTCAGTGAAGACACCCTTGGATAAACTGAAGTTCATTAGAAAACAAATGTATATCAGTGAAATCTATTAAATGTAATTACAGACAGAGTTTACATCTAGCTTGGATCCAAGTTTTCAGAGAATAGAAATCTCTCTTCTGGGAAACACAGACATGAATCCTTTGATCCAAGGAAACAACAGATGCCAGTGATACCAATTCAATTTCAGGTGTGTTGGTTGAGAAGTCACAGTAACTCGATGCATGCCCACTGTCCCCTCCCAGGTTGCCAAGAGACTTGTGAGAAATAGCAGCCCCTCTGCCTCCTCCACTCCTGGGGAGGAGGAGACACACCTGGAAGTGCAGGCAAGCACTGAGTGAGACCTGTGCTTCTGACGCCTCTGCTCCTCATCCTGCTGCCTGGCTAACCCAGGCCTTGGCATTCCCCTCTCTCCTGCCACACTCAAAACAAAAGAGCAACACCTGCTTGGACGTTCTGAAAGAAATATGACATTATCTACCCACAGAAGACAAGCATAGCCTCTCGATTCAAAAGGAACAGACCTGTCATCAACATCTCTGAGTCATATTTTTAAGCCTTGGAGTAGAGGAAGAATTTAATATATGCAGGATCTGAGTCCCTGTATGTTTGTAATCTAATATTGTAATTAAGCCCCTCGGGAGCCAGAGAGCTGTGCTAGTAGCTCTACTGGGAGACTGAGCTATGTACATTTGGTTTGCTTGTTAAATGAAATAAATACAATGCCAGCAAAAAGAGGCATTATTTCAGTAATGTTTTCCCTTGCACCCCACTGTCTTAAACATCCTTAAAATGAGAAGATTGATGCTGACAGAGCTATGGCAGGAGCATTTTAAAAGGACAAAAATGCAAATCCAAGTTGAGAATTGTCATATATGACTCCAGCTGACTTTTTTCCACCTTTTCTAGTGCTAGGGGGTACTGGTTTCTAGCACCAGCTGCCTTGTCAAAGGCTTCTGCAAGATTCTTCTCTCTGATCCATTCAGCTTCCTTCTTAGAAGGATTTAGTTCTTGATTTCCATGATGCACTGTTTTATTTTACATTACAGACTTGATGGGGGAAAAAAAATTCAGAAATCCCTTCCAAAGTACTTGTAGCTGTTGGTCATCTGTGAAGATTCATATATTCCAGGTCATCGTTAAATCTTGTACTGAGAGTTTCTGGAAACTTGAAAAAGCCAAAAACTCAGCAGGGATTTCTTTCCTCTGCCCCCCTGCTCCCAGAACCTACTCAGTCTGCACTAGAATAATTTCCTTCCTTCTTTTCACGACCTAAACATAGGTGCCATGGATACACAAGCCTCTCTGTCAATGCTGTTATAAGCAGTAGCACAATATTGACAAGGAGAGATGTAGAATTGATTTAGGGCTTGGTTTTGCAGCTGCACAAGTTTGAAACTACCATCAAAAGGAATTCTCAAGAGGGAGTGGCTACAAATCCAGGCCCAAAGAAAGCAGTAGCACATCGACAGCTCAGCCATCCAGCCAGATTCTCCCTCCTCCCCACGACCTCACCTGACCCTGCTCAGGGGATCCAGGCAGAAGAAACAAGTGGTGGCTGGAAGGAGAATTACTGGAGATGGAGCTTGTCAGCTGTCTCCCTATGACACCAGCACCACCACATACTGTAAGGACAGAACCAAAGACTGAAGAGACAGCTGGACAAAATTATAATGGAATAAACTTTTACTCCAACTTTGGTAATTATGAAGCATTAGAAATTTAGGTCATGTCCTTTTTCTCTCTCCCACCTCCAGTCATTTCTTGTTTGCCTTTTCCTGCAGTTATTTTATATTCCAATTTGAAGCAAACCTTAAGATTTTGGAATGTACAAATTTCAAAGGGCATCAAATATAAGACTAATTAACAAAAACACAACAAATGCACTGAGAATTCATAGAGTTTTAAGTTTTTTTATTCATGTATTGCAAACATGCTGTGCTATTTTCAGGGCTTTGACAGACAGAGATTCATGTTAGAAAAAGCTCTGTATTTTTGCTGAGTTTAGATTCTGTTGTGACTCCAGAGCTGATACTGGTAATGTATAGGAATGTCATAATTCAGATGAAGCACTGGAAAATTCATCGTGCACCGTTTTTGGCTTAGGAAACAGACCTTGTTTTTTTCGAAACATTAATAGAGCTCTGCAATGAAACTCAGAGCTGTGCTTTAAACATGCCAGGACATGGTGTGTTACAGACAGTGGTGCTTGTTTAAGATCTGGTGCAAAACTTCAACCCAGAGATTTACTCACTGTCTTCCACAAGATGCATAAGTCTCAATATTCTGTCAGTTCTCTGTGTTCATCCCTGTGCTGAACACTGCAACTTAACTCCCAGGGAGCACATCCTCCCTAAAGTGTATCAAGACATCCTCAGATATTTCAGTCTGGATTTTCTTCCCTTTGCTGTACCCCTTAATAGGAATAAAAAATGTTAAAAAGCACTGATCAAAAGCAGAAAGTCCTCTGTAAACCCAGCATTGCTGTCTTCTCTAGACCCCTTCAAGAAGAGAATATGATTTCTGCCAGTATGACCTCTTAAGAGAACTCAATAGTACTACCCTATAATAGGGTAGTTTATATTTAGCAAGACTGAACATGTAATTGGGCTACTTTGCTGTGTGTCATAGATCTTCAAGAAGCATAAACAAAAAAAAAAATAGGGCTTCTGAGGAAAATATCCTGGGTTATTGCAGCAAGACAGATATAATAATGATAAATTAAATACATAGTTGAAAAATGTAGCAGATTTCATCCCACTTTATAACTGAATTTTTTTCAACTGGTTTCGAGTATCTTTTTAAAAATATTTCTGTGATCAAATTTCAGCCTATCAGTTGTGAATAAACTGTCTGCAATTTTTTCACATTCACCTGAACTGTGCTATTGGTCACTCAAAATCCATAGAGCTCCACAGATTTATGTCTGCTGAGAATTGAGCAGATTGTTTAATTTGAGTTTCCTGACAGATGGCCTAAAATCCCCCTTTTAATAAATAAACTACTTCCATTTCTGCCCAGAAATTTATTTTTCTCATGAAGTAAATTTGATTTCCAGATTAACCAATGCTTGCTCACAGGCTTAACTTCACAAACATTCATACAAATATTTTTATGAAAGTTCTTCAAAAGCAAAGGTGTTTATATCAAAGATTGGTCAAGGTGGAGATTTCCATAGTATCTTCTCAACCAACCATAAGTAATGTTCTTACTCAAATTTCAATCCCCTCTGCGCTCAGCTGGTGTCTTTCCGTGGACTTCAGGGGGAACCGAAGTGGATTATATGAGTCTAGGCACAACAAACACTGTAAAATCTCAGATCATGCATTTTTTTCTTGAAGGCTTTTGTCTAAGTCTTTACCTCCTCATCTCTCAGTTTTTTATATGTCATGTACATACCTGAATTGCCAGTGGGTTGCAGCTCACCTCTGAGGCAGCTGTTTCTCCTTTGCAACAGATAATTCCAAATCCAGATATTAGAATTTGAATTTGCCCAGCTGGAGCCACCCTAGCAGAGCTGGGTCTTTCACCCCACTTGTGGAGGAGGAGAAGCAAGGGGCTCCCAGAAAGGACTCCAGCACCACCTCCCTGGTGCCCATCTGCAGCCACCAGGTGCTGGCTCTCCACCCTGCCTCCAGGCCTCCCATACCTCCCCTTCTGCCCGCTGATTCACCCCAGCCTCGTGAAATGACTCCAAGCTGCTTTTTCCTGCTTTAAGCGATGGCACTTCACAACCATCCCAGACAGAAGTTCTGTACTAAGCAGGTGTCTGGAGCCTGGTGTGGTTCCTACAGGCCATACAGTGCCTGTCCCCAGGCACGGAGCTGTGACCGCACTGCTCTGACACGGGCAGTGGCCAGCACCTCACTGCAAACGCACATGTCCCTTCCCTTGCCTGGGCGACAGCTGAGAAGCTGAGATGAACATGGATTATACTCTTTTTAGGCCATTTTTTTGAGGACTGACTTGTCACCTGAAATTGTGATCTGTACCAGCTGTCATCCTGTGCAATGCAGAAAGAATTTCCTCCCATCCAGCCGAGTGAGGTATGTCAATATGTTTTTAACAGCAGTCTGTTTTACATTAAATATCCAAAGAGGTGTAAAGCTGAAAGGAATTAATAAAGACAGGAAAGCACAGTACTTGTAGGCCTTAATATGTCTTTAATTGAACAAAGTATGTAAGACAACACTTTTTTACTGTCACAAATTAATTATCTACTCTTATTTACACAGGTTAACTATAATTAAATTATGTCTGTTTTGAAATGCATTTTTTTTTTCTGTAGCAGGCCTTAATTTAATTTAATGCTGTGTTTTAATTTAAAACTGCTTTAATGTAATAGAAAACAAGTTGGCATGACAAATAAAGAGCTAATGTGCAGATATGATTCATTTGCTCATAAATCAGTTAATCTCTTTTAATGGAACTCCTTTAAATAATGCCTTTTTTCAATCAGCTGTATTTCTGCTCTTTATACGCCTGTTGTTAAGGAACCAGCATTTTCCCAGTGACGCACAGATACTGGCAGGAAGCACATCCTAAGTGTATTTTGTGACTCATTTCAATTTGCTCTTTGGTGCATTCACAGTTTGCTCATTAACATCAGCATTGGTGGCTAATGGATACTCAGTAGGAAGTTGGGGTTTTTTCATGAATGTTTAATGGAGCAACAGAAGTGAAGGTGAGGAAGGATTTCACTGGTGGCAAAGTGAGCTTGTAGTTGGACAGAGGGCCATGACCCAGAGGATGAGCACCACTGCCTCCCGTGCCAGGAGCCCCACCACAGCTGGTACCTGCCACACTCCCCACCTCTCACCTGTACTCATGTGCCTCACCAGCAAAGAAAGGGGAACATCTCTAGGCTGAGGGAAAATTGTATCTTTATACATTGATTCTTGTCATTGCTTCACAACTGAGTTCTCTGAATGCCATGGTTGTTATAAACCTGAATACAGAACACACTTGGCTCTGTAATTTTGATATACTGGGCTTGGCTCATTTTTTTTCTTAGCTTTTCATCTTACTTTTTTTGTTTTATTTTTTTGAAGACACTGGAAGAGACCATTTTTTGTATTACCCGTTCAACACAGAAACCTCTAATCATTTGTTGCCTAGGTCTTCTGTTTCTATTTGAAACAAAGAGCAGAAAAAAAATCATTCCCTTCCTCCCATACACACAAAAAAAATAATCTGAAGGTGTAGCTCATTCTTTGTCAAGAATTCCCCTTAGGTGAAGTGGTCATAGTGTTCATCGATGAATGAGTTCAGGTTTCTGACAGATTCTAGCTCTTGAAAAGCCTCTTAAAGGCAAACATTTTCTTCGTCTTTCTTCTGCTGGAGTCCTGGACAGCATTCACAATCTGTTTGCATGAACTGGACTGATGCTACAAGTATGATAATTTCCCCTACTCAGAAAACTCCATTAGGGCATTTCAGTGACAAAAATACATGTCCATAAGCTCAGGTTCCTGCATAGCATGCAGCACATGAAAACACACATAAAATACATAGTGAGGGGCACAGGAGGGGGAGGCCTGAAGCCCAGAGGGGGAGATGTCAAAGGCAAGCTCAGGAAACCTCTGAAGTGTCCCTTTTTGCACCCCAGGAGCCATACACCACCAGGCCAGCAAGTTTACAAGCATTCTCAAGAAAAGCAGAGGTTTACATTACAGTTAGCATTATTGATTTTGTCATACCAGGAGCAATAACAAAGTCAGTATGTAGTTTAAGGTGCACAGTGATCTTTATTATGCTCTCATACGGTTTTCCTAGCCTCAAGTTGTTTCCTCAGCTTTAAAAACAGTGATGTCACTGCAGGGAGCAAAAAGGAGTGTATTATACTAGGTAGCAGGAGAGAAAAAACACTGTAGTCCAAATGCAGAGGATGAACCAAGTGCACAAAAGGTATATATACAAGCATGTCATGAATGCTCCACTGTTTGACACATTTAATATTCATTCCAAAACAGTTGCATGGTCATTTAAAAACAAAAAGCAGATGCTGAAACAAATGTGAAGAAACAGTCAGGTGCCACTGATAAAATCAAAATACTCCACATCCTGTTTGATTCATTCCTTACAAGCACATATAAAGAAAATGAAACTTTTGACCATATGTGTAGGATAACTGACCTGGTACAGAAATGAAAACACAGGAAGAATAGGGACATGAGACCTCAAAGAATATTTGGATAAACTAGTATCATGACCGGATACAATTTACTTTACCCCAAAGTAATTAAAACTTGAAGAATGATTTGAAGTGATTATGAAACTGCTGGTCATAGAGAACAAATGGCATCCCAAAGACTGAAGGTGAATGAGTACAATATGTACTCTTACAGGGAAAAGACAAATGCAGGGTAATAAGTGCAGTCAGTCCAGCTTGGGTAAGGAGACATATGCTAGAAACTCTTGGAAAACTCCAGGAGTAAGCTCAAAGTCAAGCTCAAAGAGCATGTGTTAGTAACATGCTATGAAATTGGCGGTGCAGATGAAGTAGTGTCCCAGAGGAGTCCACTATAAATACACTGCTAAGCAATTTTCTCAGATGCTGAAACAGAAGTTGTTTGTGCAATTAACATATAAAATCAGCACATCAGAGCAACTTGGGAGGGCCTGAATGTATTTCTGTCAAGAGTGGAATTCAAAGTGCCCCGACCCTCTGGATAAAATCTGCCCTCTGCAAAGTGAATGAAAGAAACATAAGGACCAAAGTTGAATTCTTGTGTAAAAAGCAGGTAATAATGTCTCCAAAGGATGTTAATGTTTTCATTGGCTTTGCGTGGCAAGATTTTGGTAGCAGAGGTGCTAAAAATCCCTTATTTTTGTGTAGTTTTAAGAAAATAAAGTCAAGCATCTGTTGAGAGATGGTCTAAGTGAACCTGGTCTGTCTCAGACTGACAAGGAAAGCTCTACCTCCGTCACTGCTATGATTTTGCCAGCCCTCAGGCTTCGCGGGTATGGTAATCTTTGTTCCTTGTTCACTTTCTCCCCTTGTCTTTTCCAGACTTGCCTCCACTGAGGGACAATTTCCCACTGTATTAGCCAGTTGCTAGAAACCAAGTGAGACGTTCACACATTGTTCTTTTTACCAGTTCAAAGACAGAGAAACTCAGTGAATAAGAATGGCTTTAGCAGACCGTCAGCTATGTTTTTCTCTCTTCTTGTTTCAGTATCACAGGATATGTTACAACACATTTTCCACAGGTTTTGCTTCCCCCTCAGCTTGCTTCATGATGTTCAGCTCTGTACGTGTCCTGGCACCACAAATTCCTGGTATAATGCAGTGATACACCTGTGCCCCAGTGAAAGTGTCAGACCACAGTTTTCTTCTGGGTGACAGCAACCTGCAAGCTCATCTCCCCCAGGCTGCATTTCCAGAACAGGAAACATCTCCAAACAGATTTCAGCTTCAAGCAAATACCAATAGTCTGGAAAGGAAGACTGTTCTCTTACTAGAGAGCAGAGTCAACAGAAACAGCAGCATTCTCTTGCTACTGAAAAATGGAAAAAATATTTGCTTAAAAAGGGAACCAATTATACATTTGAAAGTTCATTCTGCTTCTTTCCCAGCCTGTCTAGGAATTACTACACACTCACCTTAACAGCTACAATAGATCCATAGCTAATCATTGAAAGCAACCTGGTGCCCTTCCTCATGCAACTTAACCAATATTCAATATAGTAGATGTGCCATATTTATAAGCCATTACCACTCTTGTCTTATTCCAGCAGGTTATTCTTATCCCATAAGCATGAGACAGGAGGAATTCTGGACTAATTTCATGCCCTAAAATTTTTGCTGTGTTGCACCCTGTCCACACTACTGGAGCCCTTTTATCTCATTCTAACAACTTCTTACACTTCTATCAATTCTAACTTCTTATGAAGGATCATGTACCAAATCAGTAGAAAATACTGCATTTTGATTTGTTAAAATCCTACAATTTTAGGTTTTCTCTCCAGGATGTTCACTTTAAACCCCTTTTTAAATGGCTATATTTAAGAACAATTTTAAAAGAGACATGAAGGAATTTAACTCATCTCTTTTTTTTCACTAGTAATGATAAAAAAATGAAGTGTTCTTTACCACCTGTCTTAATATGGAAACACTTCCCTGCGAATTTGCAGCAGTTCTTCATTTCTGGAAGCATATTGCTTTCAAAGTGAAATTGTCCATAGGTGCAGATGAAAAAAAATAAAGGCAAAAAAGAGGAATTTCCCTTTTTTTTTCCTCTGGGCTGACACATATCTTTCATTTTTCATTTCATTAGTAATATATCACACAATATCGTGTTCTTGTGGCATTGATTTTAATCAGGTTTAGCATGGACAGGTGCTGTTTAAACATTCCCTTCCCACACATAACTCTGCCAAAAAACACTTATCCTCACCTGGAGCATCCCTCTGCTTTGCAGCTCAGGGCAAACCCTGGCGTAGAAATCATCAATGCAACTAAAATTTATTATAAAATTTGATTATTAGTTTTTCTAAAGTATTGATTAATGGAGATTGTCCTACAAAAATCATCCATTTTCTAAGGTGTCAGTCAAGGAATTCCATTAAGTTTCTTTCTCTGACACATTCTTTTGTCAGGACCTTGTAAATGTCACACTGGCAAAACTATCAGAGTCGCTTTGATAGTCAGCACCCACACAGATAATCCTTTTCCATGCTTTTTTCACTAATGGATGAATAGACATTTTAGGAAGCAGATAATCTCGTCATACAGATGTCTGAAACAGACTGACAGGTCCCGCCTCAAAATGCCTGCTGAGCTCTATTGCCTACCGAGAGATTCCCCTAGAAATTTTTTCAGACAGTGATTAGGAATTCTACTTTTTCAAATGTGAATTTTAAGTTCCAAGGCCAGTTCTAGCCTTCTGGGATGTACAGAATTAGAGGTATGATTCTCCTACTTTGTATCTTGCAAAGTCATTGAAAGACTGCTTACAGGTAAAACTTAATGTGACACCAAAAATCTGAAGAGATTTCTTTAATCTAGCATTTAGAATGCACATTGTGGACTGTATTAATCAGCTACCTCTGAGTTTGACAAGGTCAGCTGAGATGTCCCATTGTGCTAAGCAGAGGCAGCCTCTGAAATTCAGTGACTGAAATCTTGCTGCTATGTCTGCAGCACAGCCTCTTTTTCCAGCACCTCCAGTGAACTACAGCCCTAACAGAGACTGGAACAGCCCTTTAAAAGCATGGGAATCCACTGCCAGTCTTCTGTGTAACTGAGTCAAGCTACAGACATTTACTGTTTGCTCTTGATATTTATGATATTGACTGAAGAGGTGGACAAGCTTACGGAAATGATAAATAAAAAAATGAGGTAGACTTGTCTTCCGTGGAATATTTTCCAGTTTAGTCAAATGGGGCTCCCTGCCTCTTCTTGGCATCTATCAGAAATTTACAAGCCAGGGTAAATTGCGACTCTGGTTTAGCACTTCATTGTGATGCATCATTTAAAAGGTATGACAGCTTTGCAGTTTTCCAGTAATACCAGGAAAACAGAGAAAGGTTATACTTAGGCTTAGCAAAGAGGATTTTGGTTTACCATTTGTTCTCCAAACCAAAACAGAAAAAAACAGAGAAGGAATTTTGAGTGGCACTCCAATGTAGGAAGCTGTTTAGCTTCTACAGATGACTTTCAGGTGGCACGTCCCACAGCAAAGTGGGGAGTAGTGGGGAAGAAGTGAAGAAAAATAAACTGTTTACCATTGTTTGAGACCCAAATCACTGAAAAAAAACCATAAAACATAAGAAAAATTCTAGTGCTCCTACACAGAGACACAAGAGACCTCAGCAGAGCCTCTTGAAGCAACGGTGCTCATTCTCACTCTGGAGATCATCGTCATCCATGTGAGAGGCAGGTAATAGTAACAGCTGAGTTATCAAAGCACTCTCTTAATGCGGAAACAGAGAAGCAAACCAGAAATCCTGCCCTTCACCCATAAGAGGACTTAAAGTGCTATTTGGAAGGTGTTGGAGTCAACGTGCTCAGCCAGCAGCACACCCCTATCACACAGCAAACATCCATCCCACAGGCAGGTGTGTCCTCAGAGAGTGACCCAGCGGGACGCTCATCTCACTGGGAGAAACACAAGCCCACAGACACTGGGTGAGGAGCACCTCAAGGCTCATTAGGGCAAAGGAGGTAGGTCTGAAGCATGTGTCTGAGACTTGCACAAAATCTCCCAGGGGACTCTGTTTGGCACCTGGGCCAAGGTTTGCCACTGTTTCCCCATGCATATTCTCACCGATACATACCAAGCCGTATAAGGAACCCTGAGTTTCCTTGTTTCAAAAAAATATTTAATCCCACAGTTGAACAAATGAAATGTTATGTCACCTATAGAGACACAAATTTAATAATAACATAGAAATCCAGATTTAATAGATATATAAACTTCAATTAAATGTTTAATCCTTTTCCTTGGACTAATAAATAATTCAAGAGAGAGTTCATAGTTTTACTTACTTAATGAACAAAGTACACTTTCATTGTGACATGTAGCCTAGTCCATCATACCAGGCAAATGGGACAAAGCATTCCAATTTTCCTTCAAAGAATGACATTTTTAAGTAGAAGAACACAGATAATAAATGAAGGTCCCTTGAGTCCCATTTCACTGCTGCATTTAATTTGAATTTCTCCTCTTCTTATTTCAGGTCCCACAGAAGTCCTTCCCTCTCTGTTTACCCAGTTTTGCTGCCTGCCATGGTGGCGATGTCTCTACTAAATCAATGTTAGGCTTGACGCCTGACTTTCTGCAGCCATGCTGTTCTCCATTAATATGCATTAACTCTATCAATAGCATGCCCTGGCTTAGATAGTTTGCCAAGTCAAGGCTTCCCCCTCATTCATCTCCTGGTTCCACCATAAAGACTATGAGAAACTACTCTATTTTCACTTATGAGAAAGTCATTTAAGGTCAGAACTTATCACTAGAACATTTTTATGTTTGAAAAACCCAGCAAATAGGATGAATGGCCTAGAGACATTAATATATTCATTTAAAAACTATAAAATTTGCAGCTGCTCATTGAGCAAGTACACTTCTACAATAGAAAAATATTTCATACAATATTTCATACAGTTTGAAAACCTCTCTAGACCCATACAACCATTTGGATACTGCACCAGGGTGCCAGGATATGCCACCTATCCTTCTGCAATACAATTTTCATTCACCTTCTCTTTGACCCAGGGAAAATAGTTACCATTAATTCATTTGACAGCTGACAAAGTCTGAATTTGTTTAGTTAATTGAAACATGAATAATCCATTAACAAAGTCTACCTGTTTCTGTGATACTATTCTCATTCAGTTCCCTAGGTGTCTTCCAGCTGATTTCAGTAAATAATGGATTATGGCTGCAAACTGGAACTGCACACATTTTACTTATAAAACAACAAAGCACATGGTATATCCATAATATTTTATGTGGTAAAACTGTTATGTAGAGCTTAAGACCAGTAGTGAACTAACATCCTGCAACTGGGGTCCTGTAATTCAGTAAATCTGAATATGAATTTTTTTAATAACATTTTGAATTACATTTGAATAACATAAGTGACTATATATGTCTTGTTTTCAAAAACATTGATCCTCTACAGTGCCAACTGACTTTAGCAGTATTTTCAGGGCAGAACAGTTCTCAGATTAAACGGAGTTAACATCCAGTGAAATATAGTGTCCTCTCTTGTTGGCAATAAGGGTTTAAATAAGGCACATTGTGAGAATAATAGGCGTCTGTTCAATGTATCAGTGACCAACTTGCAATTTTTTTTAAATTATTGAGTAGGTCAAACTTTCATGCTAAACTGGTTATGACAGTTATCTCACAAAACTGAAGTCTCAATGAGACTCACTGTTGTCCATTCAGGAAACCATCACACTTGTCTTTTCCCAGTGGCCCACTGTGCCAAATTTACCATGGTGAACTGAGAGCAGATCTTTTCAAGTTCCAGACTCTGCTTTATGACTCATTCATTGTATTTGGGTTGCTCATTTTTATCCCAGAGAATTGTGCTTTCACTTTTTATTCTTAATTCATTCTCTCTCTTTCTCTTCTTTTTTTTTTTTTTTTTTTTTTTTTTTTTAATATCTAGCAACTTACCAAATATAAGGTATTAAAACAAGAGAATTAAGACAAAATTAGCATCATCTCTATGGATGGCGAAAAGAGAAATGTGATTTTGTATGTGACTTCCTGGATATGCACAATTTCTATAGAACTCAGATGGGAGAGATAAAGAAAAATGGTATTTATTTGCAGTGATATGGGAAAGATTCTGGAATAAGTTTGTATAATTTCTGTGGTTAGATTTAGCCCATAGGCAGTGGGAAATTAGATTCACAAAGCTACCATAGTTGATGAAAGAGTAGCAGTGTGTTTAAGTGTGTTTTTTAAGGAGAAAGAAAAAATTACTATATTACTATGCTATACTATTACTATTACTATACTGATGACAATAGTATATCTATGGTGTCTCAGTTTGAGTGACATGCGTCTCTGTCTCCTGCTTTAACTGTCAGAAATTAATTTAAGTAAGGCTAGACTTCTGCCCTAATTTTTGGAGAGGCACTCCAGACAGCAACTCATGCCATCCCCATATACAGGGGAATCAATTGGCTGTGCTAATTTTTTCTGTGCTATTGAGGGAACTTGGACAATTAGGTTTGTCTAGGATCCAGGTTCATCTCACCTAACATCAACTATGTTACATTTGTGCATCTGCCCTACTATAATCATCTACCTCCATTTATAGTCAGAGCAGAAGGATAAAGTGCATTCAGCAGATTATTCATCTCATCTTAAATTTAGCGCCTGAAACAGATGGGACAATCCATGTCTGTATTTGCCTATTTCTCTCAATTGTGAACAGAGGAAACACAGAAGACCCCTCTCAGCTCAGAGACCTAACTTTTAAATGGCAGAAGTTACGTAAATGTAACCCTGCTGTCAGGAACAAACGGTACATTTATATAACAAGGTAATGACCCTAGACAATGAAACAGAAGAACTTGAACATCAGGTACAGAATATAAAAGGGGATGGGATAGGAATGACAGAAGCTGGGAAATAACAGCCACTGTTGCAGCACAGCCCTAAAGGGCATACATGAAAGAGAAACCCAGGTCATAAAACAGCAATAGATGTTGGTGATTCAATAAGACTAGAATTATGAGACATAGCATGGGAAAAACTGGAATTGCTTTGTTCAAAATCCCTTAACAATCTTAAAGAAATTATGCAAGGTCTTACTACTAGACAGCCCCATGGATGTAAGTTACCATCCATTTACCTGCACAGAAAATTTCAATGCTTCTGCAGAATTGTCTAAGGAGGTCTTTAAAATCCATGACGTTCTTGAAAACATTATCTTTCCAGATATGAGACAGTAAACAAATGTTCATCCTGATAGAGGTCCAGTCAGTGACAGCCAGTAGGTTTCTAGGCCAAATCACAAAGAGCAATATTCAAACAACTTACTCTGGCACTTCAACAAACTCTCTTTCTATTGCAGCATCTCCTTCAAGAGTGAAATGTGCAATTAAGCACACTTCTATCCAGAGCTTCCAAAAACCTGCTGCCTTTCCAAGTCAATGAAAGAAACTGGTTGTGAAGTTAGACAGTTTGTTGTCAAAGCCAAAAACACAGTGTGGTCTTACCCAGATTTTGCATCTTCACTGCTTCCAGGTCTAAGGCTAGCTGATTTGTCATTAACAAATTAGGGTCCACCACTTACTTTCCCTTTGTCCAGAAATAAAAATTAAAATCTGTGGTTTTTGCAACAAGGATGAAAATGAGATAAATCATAATTTGGAAGGGCAATCAAGATTCTGGATATAAGTCTTTTGTTCCTAATTTCTACATTCGAACCTGGCCTAGGCCACCAGTGTCTGGAACTCACTACTGCCTGGCACCTCTTTGGCAGTCCTGAGGAAAGAAAAGGTAGTCTCAGTCAGGCTCCTCATGGATGATTGTCCCTAACAGAGAAACCATAATCACAGCAAAAATTACCTGAAGTCATTTTGGACACTTCCTGGTGGCAAACGGGAGGCTGAATGGGTGCTGAAATGGAAATCTATCTGTCTTTGTTAGGATAGTCCTTCCATACCTCCTCTGTGCACTTGGACCACGGAGATCAAACTACTAGTTTTCATTAGGGACACCATCATCATCACCATCAAATTTTAGACATGCAGTGGTGGGGTAATAAAAAGGTTCATTGCTGATACTGTTTCCTAAGTAGGCCGAAGTCTGCCTCTAACTAACTGTGACCTGTGACAGGCAATAAACAAAATAAAAATTCAAATAAACAACAACAACAAACCAACAAAAACAACACTAGAAGTAATTTTTATTGTATATGCATATATATAAAACACTGTTGTAGGCAGTCAGACCACTGCCAGACATGCCAGTATTAAATCTGGCCGTTGGTTTTTGTCACTGTGTGTCTGAGACTCTTCTATTTTTAGTTTGCCTAGTGTAACAGATCTTCTATTACAGCTACTCCAAAAATTTCTTTGGTGTAATTCCTGGGTTTGTAAGCTTTGAAAGCAAAGAAATCTACCATTCCTTTAATGGGAAATCTCCAGCAGGAGAAAAAGAAACAAACTGGTGGGATTGTTCCTCTGTACCTCCAGCTGAATTAGGCATTCCAAGAGCATCTGAAAATTCATCCTTATCTAAAGATGTAGAACAGAACCTATAAAAAATTATGGTGCAATCAATATATCATTTCTTCACAGGAACACTAAATGTAAGGTCTATGAAATAAAATAGATCTATCTGAAACTGTCTGAATCTGGACCTGATGTTCTCCTACAAGAGTTTTTGACTAATTACTTCTAGCATGGAAAAATGGATTAAGACATAGATTAGAAACGACAGTAATCAAAAGTAAAAAAAAAAACAAAAACAAAAACAAAAACACCCCCACTTTTTCCATTTCCCAATCTCTTTTTAAAAGTAGACAAATTTTGCATAGTCATCCAAACTCTCTCTGGTTTACATTCTGATCTGTGATTGTGATAATTGTTCTGAGAAATTGGGATCTACACTTAGATTATAGGAACAACTCCCAAAACGGGGTATGGCACACCTAATCTACCAATTTAAACATCACCACCTGAACCTGAAGCCCAAGGCTTCCTTTACAGCTGATTCTGTCTCTGCTTTAGGATTATCTGTACCACCCTCTATATTATTGATTTCATTCACTTATTTTGAAAGGATGCAGAGGCTTCAGCATACTGGGAAAAGAGTTTGGCAACTGAAAAAAACCAAATTTTTTAATTTACAGGGAAAATAATTGGAGTCACTAGAAAGGTGAGTGAAAAATTTTATATGACCAATCATCATTTATTTTTTCCTCACAGGTTATCCACAAATTTCTTTTATTCATTTATTTAATGCTTTTTCTTTGAACATAAATTCATGCATTCCTTAGTACCAAACATGACAAATTTAGGCAGGATTAAAGAGAATAATGATGTTCTTTCTTTATTATATCACGTAGCCCTGACTCTTTCCAAACAAAACCAAATAAAAGTTAGCTATTCTAGAGGAGGTGGCCAAGCACTGACTAACTCACATAATCAGAGATGTTATTTTTCCTCTTGCTGTTATCATGTTTCCTCCAAATGTAATTAAAAATGGATATAAGAATGTAATCCAATATGACTTAGTAGACTACTTTCTCAAAATGAGCAGTTGATAGTTTGAGGAAAGAGCATTCATATTAATTAATAAAACAAATGCTTTTAGCTTTACATAAGATGTTTTCGTTTCATTAAAAATGGCCGGCCTGCTGAGTAGTCAAGAAATACTGTATTTTCCCTCTACTAGAAAAGATTTGGTACTAATTGCTCAAAAGTGCATTGCTGGGAATAAAATCCATCACATTTGAACAAGGAGTATACATCATTCAGCATGCAAAAAGCATAAGAATGTATTAGTTTCTAATATGAAAAATTCTTACTGATATTATGAAAACAATTTCTCCATTGCAACAGAACATGAAATTTATAGGCTAGTAACTTGTAAAACATAGTGATAATGTTTTCATTGAAGAGATTATTTAATTTAATCTAACGTGGGTAGGTAGAAATTATATATAGGAAAAAAAAAAACAGATTTTTTTCCCCAAAGAGTATGTGCTACTAGCTTGTTTAAATAGACCAGTTTCATCTTAGTACTGGGAAGTTCAAGCACCATGGGGAGAACTGGGACAAAATCAGACATAGAATAGACAGATCCATAAACTGATCTTCATAGGTAAGTTATTTATATGATATTTTCTGGGGTAAATCACATAGTTCCCACTTAAATACTAGTCCTTTCCTACTTTGCAAATAACTCAGAAACACTCATAGCCATAGGCCACAGGCCACGTGCAGGCTGTGACTAGACAACCTGGTGAAAGAAGAGAAAAACACATTTGGTAAATTCAGATGTTTGTTGGTATTAAAAACAACAGTGGTTATCACTCTGTCTGCTGACAAAGAACAGTGATTTTTGGGTATTGTGAGAAAAGAGGTACGTAAGGAAGTATTTAAATGAGAAAAAGTTAATAAATACACACACTTTATTTTATCCTCCCAAATATTTATTTTATCCTTCCAAACATAGGAAACATAGGTAGTTTGAACATCACTGGTCTCCAGGTGCCCATCAAAGCTGCTCTATCACTCCCTCCTCACCTGCACAGGAAAGAGAGAAATATGATGAACAGCTTGTGGGTCAAGATAAGGACAGGGAGCGATCACTCAGTGGTTACAGCCACATCAAAAACAGACTCAACTTGGGCAATTAGTTTAATTTTTTACTTTGAGTTGATTGGTAACGAGAAAAAATTAAAATTAAATCTTAAAACACCTTCCCCCTGCTCCTTCCTTCTTGACAGATTCAACTTCACTCCTGATTTTCAATACCTCCTGCCCTCCAGTGGTTCCTGACCACTTAGAAAACAAGGCAATCCTAAATCTGCAACTTAATCAAATCATCACAAAGCAAAAAACTTCTTTAGCCTTATAATATGAGAATACATTACCTGTAAGGCTGGGGTGTTCCAAGGAGTTTCTTATCTCATGGGGTTTTTTCTTTTATGGAAATGACTCCAAATGAATTCCACCTAATCTTCTTATTTATTAATTATTCTGCCTAGTGCAATATTTCTCTGCTTCCTTTAATCTGTTATTCTTCTATTAGTTCTAAGAGATTCTCAGAAAATGGGCTAAACTCAAACTTTTATTAGTCTTTGAGCATAAATGTTTTACTTCACACAGCAGGTTTAAAAAGGAGGGATTCTCTGTTCCACAATCCTTGCCCTTAAAATGTTCAGTGAAATGAACTTGCAAGTTTATTAACACCCATAAATTGTGTTCTTTCTAAGCTAACATCAAAGCAAAAGTGGAAGACCTGGAAGTGGTGATTCGTAGGTTCATAGCTCTATAGAAGCCCAGTCTCTAAAAGTCTTCTGAGTCACACAATTCCCAAGGCCATCTAAATCATGCAGTTGCAAAATACCCAAGACTCTACATCCCATGCTAGATACTGACATCAGTACAAGAGATGAGTGGACCCTCTTTCTTCGATGCATTCTGGTTCCTATCAGAAATAAAACTAGACACAAACAGTGAGGAGGGTAGATGTGTACTCAGATGTGTACCCTGTCTACGTGTCCTGAAGACTAGGAGTGCTAGGTTCTTTTTTGTTTTATAAAAACTTTCAGAAATATTGGAGACTTAGTTTTACGTGGTCACATTCTGTAATACTGTGTAGCAAGTATTTTTCCTTTATTGTCCTGATTTAGGGTAAATTTGGGAGAAAACCTCCAACATTTACTCATTTGTTGTTAGGATAAGCACCTAGGATCATTCTCAGATAGAAAAAGCTAAATGAGAGCTTTGAAAGAAAAACCAAACAGGCTACCAGTATGGCTGAGGGATTATTAAATATTTTATGAAATATCCTGTCTTATTGTCCTTCCTGAAAAGCCTGTAAGAATCACACATCCTTACCCATGATATCCTGGCAACTGTGGCTAATCTCCCATGTTACCTCATCAACAATCAGTAGTCTCCTACAAAACTGTTATCTACAAGGAATATTTCCAGTGGGACTTGAAGGAAACCACAAGAACTGACAATCCTCTGTGCCTTCTTGTTATTTGGTAGAGCTGGCTGAGCAAACTCAACAGTGTTGTAGGGTCCAGTGTAAATAGTACCCCAGCTGCTATGGAGATTCAAGAATTAAAAACTATAGAACAAACTGGCTTGGAAGAAAACAAACAAAATAATTAAGATTTTTCCATCTAAAAATCTGAAGTATCAGGTATTTTTTGGGAAACTGTGACCAGTTCTATTTCTCAGTCAGCCTTCAATTTCAGCACCGTTGTCTCAAAGACCAAGCAAGGAGCTCCACTGACAGATACCAGTACATTCTGCTCCTATTGAAGGGACCTGTATTGCCATAAGTAAAGCACCCACAAAATTCAGGTACCTACATACCTTTTAAAAATACACATTCTGGCCTTTATATCACACCCTCAACAGCACCAGCTGAAGCAATTTTGTTTGAGATGTCTCTTTGTTAATTTTCTTTCTTTCCTTGAGTGAATCTGCAGTTAACATGTTTGTTTTGGGAAACGTACCATGTCAGTGTAGGGCAGACAAGTACAGCAGCAGCAGGTATTAGCATACCACTGCAACAGCACTGTCCATCTGCAGTGAAACTTCTGCTAGAGCATTTCACAAAGGGAAGAGCAGCCCATGTGAACAAGACATCACACAAGAACACCAGCTGTATCCCGTAAGGAGGGGGAGTTAGGTTTGCTTTCAGTCAGCTCTCAAGAAACTAAGCACATTGGGCAAACCTAAGACCTGTTACAAACTGATGCCTTCTGCAGCCAAGTTTCCTTATGCCTCATTTAGATTTCTCCCTACAAAACAGGAAAGTATAGCTCTGGAAGTTGTCCCAGGCAGTTAGACCACTATATGGTAAGGAAAGAGCACCACTTTTGCTTACAGCATGCTTTCCAGTAATACAAACAGCAACAGGATAAATCTGAGTCTGTTATTACATCTCTATTTAAGGACAAAGCTAAGGTAACCAGGATTATAGGCAGAGAAAAGAGAAATGGAAGGAGCAAGGTAATTCTGTTGTAAAAATCACGGTAGAGGAATATCTCATGAAAGGTGGGTATATATGGGATTGTATCTCTACTTTAACTTAACAGTGATTTCCTGCAAAACTCTCTCCTGCTGATAAAGGAGGAAATATCTGTGGAAATTGAAATACATATTTCATTATCAACCAAGTTCATACTAAATTAAAAATGAACTATCTCAAGTAGAAAAAATAAAGTAAATCAGACTTTGTGCAGATCATAATTTAGTAACAGGAGTTAAAGATGTGTTGAAAGGTAGATAATGACGGCCCCCCACAAAAATACCACCAAAAACTAAGATCTTTTCTAACAATTTCTGAACAGAAAAGTCCCAGTTTTAGTGTCCACTGAAGCCTAGCTTATTGAAAGACAAAAATCAACATTTATGCCAATTTCCTTTGGAGTGTTCATTGCCCCAGGGAGGTTTGCAAGCCCAGGAAAAGTGAAAGCCCATGCAGACAACCCCAGCTGCCATTTGCCATTGTTTACTGGTGGGCAGAGGCTCAGTTTACCCCTGCCCTGTTGAGGAGCTACAGGTGCTCTGATAACCCCAGGTGGGCACAGGTATTCCTGTATTCCCCCTTCCTTATCGCCAGTGGCCAAATCCTGCAGAGGATTGAGTAGCTGGAAAAAGGGGACTTTGGGGGACCTAAAGTGTGCTCCTGGCTTCTGCCCTCACCCCCCCAGCAGAGGCATGGGCTAGCCAATAGATTTGGGCTTGAGCTGCTCCTCTCATTTCCCTTTCTAAATGTCTTCCTTTTCCTAAATGTCACCATTTCTCACTACAGTAAATAGCAAAGTCTAAATTAATGCCTCATTGAGAAAGGCAGTGCTGTTTTTTAGTTAGGGAAACATTCTGGCCTCATCAATACATCACTAGTAATTTTACCATCTAAGTTTACTCTTCTAAAAGTGTTGAGTGGAGTATAAGTTTGTTCATTTCTTTTCAGTTTTCAACAAGAAACAAATCTTGTCGGGAAAGGCAGTATCCTCTGACAAAAAAAATCACCCAGCTGGTTTGCTAGAGGTTATTCTTCCTTATCTCATTCACGCCTGTGATTTTCCTCATTTGAAAATCCCAATAGCACTACAACTTTTTGGTTTAGGCAGTTCTGTGATTCTTAAATTTTTTACAAACAGCCATTTCCAGTGGAGGGAGAAGCATTCTTCAGGGATTTTTCCCCAAAAAAAGCAACCTCCTCAACTGCCAGCATAACCTATCTTCCTCTGTCTCCTAACCTTCACAAAAGAAGAATAAAGGAGAGTTTGAGGAAATAAAGTGTTGCAGATATAGTTGGCTTCATTTGCACATTATGACACTGGAAATTAATAAATATGGAGGAGAGGGTTTTTTTAGTCCATTTCAGCTTCCTAAAACATGTTACCCTATTTGTTTCTATTCTGATAGAGTTCTTTTCAAACCAGTTGGGATTCACAAGGAGAAAATGTGACACCCTTGAAGAAGGGTTTCATGGGTTTTGTATCAATTTAGATGAGTGTTGTTGACTGGGCTTTGGAAAAAGACAAGTTGTTTCCTATCTGGAAACATTCAGCTCTCCAGATGCAGGGGGTCTGGGATAGTTCTCTTGATTTACAGAACACAGAAAAAAAACTGAAATGTAATGTCAGAAGTGAGCAAAATAAAAGCGCGGCAAGGAGGATCATAGTAACGCCAGAATTCTTCCCCTGCTGCCCCAGTTTCTTAACTTGTAAACTAAATTTAGTCCTGGCATGAGCAAAGGTAACACCCACTGCAGTCAGTAGGATGTCTGCCATTTATACCAGGACTCTGCTGACAGTTTATGCTTCTTGTCATTTGCATTTGTCACCTGCAGTAGAGTAAAACAGAAAGAAAGGAAATGAAAGGAAAAGTGTAAGGGGAAGAAGGTAAAATGACAAGTATAATACAAAGCTGTAAAATTTGAGTAGACAAAAACATACAGCTTTGTAGAGAACAGGAGAAGGTGGGAAAACACTGAAATGGACTCGTTATATTAATGATTTAAAAATGCGTGTTCTCAAAGCCACTTCTGGCAGGACTCCATGAACTCTGCTTACCTGTGTGACTTTTTAATTACTACTACTAAATCATCTTTCCACTTACTAAACCCCGCTCAGTTTATACTGGAGTCCTACAGTGCTCAAGAATTTCCTGAGTAGAGTGATCAGATCTTATTTCCTCATTACACAAGCCTACACTCCGTTTGGCTGTAGTTCTTCATCACAGAGTGGTCTAATTAAAAGAGAGGAAAGTAAGCTGAAAAAAATAATTAGAATTTTAATTGCAAATTTATCTTATCAGAGGAACATAGGAGTTATGTTATTTTCATTTTATTTCCACTACTAACAAATACATAATTTATTATTTTGAGGACTAATTATGCATATCAAATCTGGGGTTTGGATGTGATTTTCTATTTTTGCCAGAAAATTGGAGTAGGGAATTCCTTAACCTTCAGCACTTTTTGCCACAGGAATTCTCATCTGCTTACAGTTTTGAAGTCCAATACAAAATCCCATTTAAAAAGTACACCATCAATACTAAAACTTGAGTAAATCTAAGACTTGTAAAAGTTCAGTGGCATAGTGCATATTCATAGCCAGGCCACAGCTTCACTTCTCAGGAAGGAATTCTGATAAGCAAAATATGTTATCATCTCAGCAGAAAAATATCAAACAACAGAATACCAGTTTGGACTGGAAAAGAAATATTTCCTTCTTTGTGTTCTCATGGAAAATAGCTGTACCACAAACTACTACTTGACTCTGAATTCCTAAAAGCAATGAGCAGAACTTGTCCCTCCAACGCCCAATACAGGTTTGCAGTTGTTGATTGCATAACTATGAATTGCAAGAAGAAAAAAAACAAAGTACAGTGAAAGCAAGGATAGCTTTCTTGCCACTATGAACTCACAGAGAGCACAGGGACCACCCAAATATACTTTAATCCACTCCCAGCCAGGGTCTGCTATGAGGCCAGGGCTGTCCATGACCACTTACCCTTGCACAGTTCATCTGTAATACTTCTCCAGTTAGCATATTCCTGCCATACAAGGAAAAGAACCCAAACAAACCAACAAAAAAACCCACCCCACCAAAGCCAAAACCAAACAAAAAACAAGTTTATAAGACTAAGTTTGCTGGATTTTGTTAGTATGCCAAGACCTGCACATAATTTTCGTATGGGAAAAACAAATACAAAAGGCAGAAAATTAAGGTTTGTTTTTTATACCTGAAAATAAGTCCCAGGAAGCTTCTTTCCTTTGTTTAATAGGCACATGCTATTTACGTCTGTCATGGCATATTGACACCATGGCAAATTTAGATCAGTGTTGGCTTTATTATGAGCTGAAGATTTGGATGCTCCTCCTCTGCTAGTTTAGTTTGCTTCACTTCACAACTGCCTTGAAAATACGTCCTGAAAGTTTCAAAAGAAGTAAAGCAAATCTGATAATGGGTGATCCCAAAGGCAAAAAACAAAACTTCTTTGTTCTTGCTCACTTATGGATTTACCTTCTAAGTTCTGTTGTTTTACCACCTAGAAGATACTGTGTTGCTTTGAGTTTCAGTAAAAGTGGGTACAACTGCATAACACATAGTTCATCCTGTGATGCGTTATTTTTGGACTGCTCCCAGAGAGGAGGGAGGAGAGTTAGTACAGTAGCAAAGTTATTTTTTCTTTCTGGATAAAAATATCTTTCCACTGCCACTGGGCTTATAAAAAATATTTTGCAAAAGAAAGCTTAGCCAAAATAACATACAAGAGAAAGCTTTACAATTATGGCATCTAATTAACTCCTAAACCTAAACAGAGCACAAGAGTCTCCCACAGTCAATCATATTTCAGTAGAAATACATTTTGGTCCAGAAATGCACTCAGGAAAATTTCACTCACTGAGAGGTTAAGAGGCATTTGGTTTTGTGACTTTGGGTTACTGATAAACTTAAGGTCCCAAGCATGTGTTACTTCATTTTTTAAAACCACCATGCTCAGCCAAGCTCCATGCTCTCCACCCAGGGTGGATCTCCCTGGGTGCAGTTGAGAGCATGCCATATAATAGAGGATAATGCTATATTATTACAGTGCTTACTATATACAGACAAATCAAATTACAAATGTATTTATCCATACCACAGTTTCTAGTAAATCATGCAACCAATTCCTTATATGTCTGAAGTTTGAAGGAAAACAGTGTGAGAACTTGGTACACAGCAGACAGACACTTTGTACTTCATATTGAGCCAAATTTTTAAGGAGCTCAGATCTTTTTAAGCCTGACTTTTTTGTCCACCTTTCCAAACCATTTCAGGTATGTCTTTTTGCCAGATGGGTAGCAGAGATGAAACATAGCATCTGTCTGGGGGAGGTTTTCTCATAGTTCTGTCAAAAAGAAAAAAAAATCCAGATTCAAGAGTGTGTGCAATTTACTGTTCTTTCCAGACTTTCTCTGGAGTCTCTCAGAGACTATTAGGGCTGAAAAGAGAAAAATTAGTCTTGAGCTTCATTGCACAATATATTAGACATATACAAGAAAGAAATTTGACTGGAGTGTGCCTGGGAAGTAATATGACAGAGAAGGGTGAGCCAGCACAGAACTCTGGCTACTTTATGTTCCCAAAATGTATGCAATCTTAGGGAATGCATATTTCAAGCACAATTTCCATTCCTGGCCAAATATCTTTCCCAATAATGAACAGCAGCTAGACTTCTGGACAGGTAATAATCAAGGCTTATATTCATAACTTTAAACTTCCACAGTCAGAATCTCACAGTACCAGTCTGGGACTGGCTTTTCACAGCATTTCACCAGCCTCAGCTGTTTCCATAAGGATCTTAATTCCATCTCAGTAGGTACTTATTTTCAGGATTTCAATATCTAACATATGTGTCCCATATTCCCAGTGAAACACTGCAAAGACCAGAAACATTCCTTCATTGGATCTTCTTCTTAGATAGATTTATCACAATAAGTGGTGTTTGTCTCACTATTATTGGGTTCTAACTTTGCTTACTCTGTTCATTTTCAGAGTGGATGGATTGTTGTGGGCTCTTTTATTTCTTTTTTTTTTTTTTTTAAATATATCTTGAATTCAGTCTGTGTGAAGCTATCCTCTAGTTTTGTGAAATTTCCAACTGGTTTACTGTCTTTTCTCCACCTTTATATGTTATAAGATAACCTCAAATGCGTTAAAGGCTGGCCTTTCTGATGGAAACTTTAGACTGGAGTCATGTTACCCTTCTAGTGTCCTAGCACCTTGGGCTTCAAAGTGTTCTGTCAAGTTAATAAAGCAGTTTTCTCTTGTTGAAAATGAAGTAGATAGTCCATCTTCAAACACTGCTTTTGCAAATGTTTCTCCATTTGAGGTCCTTAAAACACTTCCTACAATTTTGTATATATCAGCTAGCCTCTATCACGTTTCATATACTCTTACACTTTTTGAAGGTTATCAAGTTCTTGTCCTTGATAAGACAGGAGTCCTCAGGAGGAGGACTCCTCAGGAGTGTTGCCTAAACTGAGTGAACTTTTGAAAATATCTGTGAAAACATCTGCTCTTTCTGTTTACACTTCCCTAAGATCTCGGCAATAATTCCTTTGACAGAACACTATGTCAAATTTGCAGACTTAAAACATTCATAAGGGGTTTTTTGCTGTTGTCCCCACAGTTTTGAATCCCTCATCCCAGGGGAAAAAAAAAAAAAAAAAAAAAAAAAAAAAAAAAAAAAAAAAAAAACCACAAAACCAAGCCAAAAAACCCCAAACATAATTATGCAAACAATCATCATTCTTCCCTGCAAAATCAGATGATTCTTGCCATGGATTTCTTCTTCTCTCATGCCAGTCTCTGTTTCTCTATTGTCAGCCTTGAAAGTGATGGTGCTTCTTTACCAACTGTATATTTTATTTAAAGTTTTTTTGATTTGTTTAAAAGTAAATAATAAGATACCCAAGTCCAGCTTGCACATTTTTTTTCATACGTTTTCTATTTTGTTTTAGGTTTCTTAATAATCTCCTCATTCACATACACAAAGATCTTTCCACTTTTGGAAATGACCTGATCATTTGTGTTTGATCCATAAAAATAACGGAATGTTGTTTTTCTGTTTTCATTTTCTATTAAAAAGCATTCAACAGAAAATAGCATTTACTGGTGCCTGTGAAAGCAAAAGGGTCCTGTCCTGATTATTCAATCAGGGCCACAAATGTTTTCACTGTTAAGGACCAGAAGAAACAATGCAATTATCATCTAATCTCACCTCCCATCCCATCTAACAAAGAACTATCTCACCTATTTCTCAAAAGCCCCTACTGTTTCCTCCTTCCACTATACCTTATCTTATTAAAAAAGAGAGAGATATTTCTCTGTCTAGAAAGAGACAAATAACTTGATTTAAAAGCAGAGGATACACCGTATTTCAAGGCACATTTTTTTTCAGAATTTGTTCACCTTGACTTCCAAATTTACCCTCAGTCTGTAGTGTGTGGATCATGTTAAGCTGCCTTCTGTGGAAATCGATATTCTGTTATTATCAGAAAATACTTCCCTGTGTAGCTGTTTGTAAATTATGATCATATTATTCCATATGGCATTTCAGAAGAAACAGGCAGCTTCTTTAATATATAAGTCTATCCACTGTATCCTGTCTACTGCCTCTGTATCTCATGAGAAGGATGGACACCAGAGCAGTGTAGGACATTTATACCAAAGCTCCATTTTGGCTCTGTTCCTGTTTCACAGTGGAGCTCTGGTCCCTCAGAGCTTGGAACTTAGCAGAGGTTTGTTCATTCCTGTGCAATGAGCTGCAGAGAACCCCAAACTGATGTTCTCAGGGAAGCTAGAATAATGGAAAGGGCTTGGTTTTGTCTAGACTGAGTAGCCTACAAGCAGCACAGATATAGACTGCTAAATTTCACTTCTAGTCAGGACAGTCCTCCAAAACTACTTGAGCAGACTGTCACACATTGAACCATCACACTGTGCTGCTGTTAGAGAACAAAGCCTCTGAAACAGAGTTTCAAAGAAAAATTAATCTGGGCTATGAAGGCTGAGCATCTGAGCTGTTCCTTATTTTGCAACAAATTTAAACACTGAGAAAAAACTACCATAAAACTCTGGAGAGCTGAAAGTAACAGCATGAGATACAACAGAAATTATCATTGTAGTCAATACCTGCAGGGAAACCATCCCAGACCCAGCATCCTGCTCCCCAAAAGACACCATGAAGACAACACCAGGAAAATAAGGTCCTGAGATGCTCCTTTATACAGTTGCATTTATATCTTTAGCCTATCACATAGCTCTTGAATGGGTTAATATGACATCACCACAGTCAAACTGGCACCAGTTGCCCAAGGAGCACACATTCACTGCACATCCACAGAAGCAATGGCTCATTTGTCCTCATTTTACCTCTTGCCCTCCCTCTACCCCTTGTGTACACTTTCCCCTCACTCCTGTGTTGGAGTACCACCTGCACCACCCAGTCTCAACACAGGATAACAGCAAGCTGCAAAGACATTGCACTGAAACACAGCTTTCATGGTAAACACAAGCTATTTTCTCCCCTCTCTTCAGCTGTTATGCAAACTAACAGGACTTCTTTCTTCTCATAATATCCCACAGAGATTCCCAGAACAGTAAGTATGCCACTGGGATGCCATCTCCTTTAATGTTTGGGACATTTACTGCTAGCAGGTGTGTTCTGAACTACCTTCTGGGAATATAGTCTGCCACAGAATGAGGTTAGTCCAAGTGTCTTATATCAAACCCATGTAGCCTTGGGATACAGTCAAGCAACACTGTAGAATATTATGTTTTCCAAATATCACTGTGTGCTGTAGCACTTGCTAAATCAGTCTCCAGACATACCCCTGAGGAGTAAGACAGTTTTTAGCACCTGCCAAGACTAACACCCGCTGGTCAGCCCCGTGGCTGCAGCAGATTGTTTGGCAGAAGACATCAGAGGCAGTTCTGGACGAGCTGCCCTGCAGTCATTTACCCAAGAAAAGAACAGGGATGGTATGAAAAGGGCAGCTCCACTGTGTGCTGCAGAGCAGGGACCTCTTTGCTGTTACTATTAGAGTAGCTGCACTGCTTCCCTCCGTCTGCCCTTCTCCAGTGTTGCTCTGACCTTCTCTCCAAGCCATCTGCCTTTGCAGGCTTTGGCACTGGTAAAATGCATATTGTGCACGGGAGCTCATGAGACAAAAACCTGTAAGGAAGCAAACGTACCCTTTGAAATTCCTTTTTGAACAGCTTTCAATTAATTTTATGCGTTGCTAAGCCTCTGGTAGGAATATAATTGTGGTTAAATGAAACTTCTTACAGGAGTCTCCAGTTAGGTGCATATGCGTGACCGTGACTGAATATGGAAGTTTAAATTATTGTGCTATAAGTCTTTCATGTTTTCTACCTCCAGGAAGTGATATATCTTAAAATTTAAGACAAACTTCAGCTTATATCTGGAATGGGCTAAGAGAATACAAATTATCTTCAAGCAAGATGATCACCTAAGTCAATTGAGTCAAAAAAATGAGCTTTTATTTTCAGTCTGTTTTATACACTATTCTTTCAGTCTAACTTGTAATTGCTTCATAAAAATCTTTATCTCAAAAATATTACAGAGATTAATTACCCATGCTGTAACCCTTTAATTTCTTTTTTTATTTGATTCTGTAACTACTTTTCTGTAATGGCATCAAAGGCAAACATCAAGTTATCTGTTTTATACTGATGATATCCTTTTCCTGTCATACATAAAGAAACATGAGCCTCCTTTTCTCCAGGCTACACACGCACAGCTCCCTCAGCCACCCTTCATAGAACTCATGTGCCAGAACCTTCATGAGCTCCACTGATCTTCTTTGGGAGTGCCACTGGACTTCACCTTGAAATGTTGATCTCCTGGCTCTAATTTCAATTTGATTTATACCAGAGTCATACTACTGTAAGTGCATTGGCTCTTCTGATTTTGGCCCTATCTGAACATATGTGCATTAAAAGAAAAATAGTTTTGAATTCCTGTTTGCTTTCACTCAGCCCAGCTTACCTTTGCAGATAACAGCAGTTTTATCACTCTTAATAATGCAAATCCAATACACGCAATACACCAGGAATAAACAATTGGTATGTTATTCTGCTTCATGTTTTATTGAAAAAATTGTCAGTCAAATTTCTCGTTAGAGGTTATTTATCGTAAGAAGTGGAGGTAATAAGAAGCTTATGTTTTTATTCCATTTCCTCAAGTGGACTTTGTAGTTCTGGTAGTAGGAAGAGTATTAAATTTTAAATTGGGAATTCAACAGAAGTTGTAAACTCAATCTTTGACTGTTTAAAGTGCAATAAAGCATATATTACGTAGTGAGGGGTTTTTTGTTGTTTTGGTTTGTTTTGCTTTTTTTTCCCACAAAACCTGTGGTCACTCACCTAAAATGAAAGAATTTTTTAAAAACCTCCCATAAGGTTTAAAAAATGGCATATTCAAGGGGACAAGACTACCCTGTTTGCCTGGCATCCTTCTTCTTTAAAGTATCTAATGATATGGGATGTTACTACTAAGCACAATGAGGGAAAAAGTTAACTTTAGTTAGTTCTTTAAATAAGTGTCATAACTGAGTAAGAGGGACTAATGCATAAGAATCACTTTATACTTTTTTTTTTTCTATATTTCACTGTTTCACACATGCTGGGAGCTGTCAGAAAGAGGACACTGGGCTCTTCACTCCTAATTTTTGGAGGTACTCTTGTGTTTCTATGTTTCTTTCTAAATGTTTAATCAAACTTTGAATTTCATTCTTACTTACTGTATCTTCTTATTACAGAATCTGGTAAACAACCATTTCCAACACCCAGTGTCCCTGTATTTGATCCCACTTAATTTAAAGTTGAATAAATCTGAGGGCTCGAACCCAGTTCACAGGAATAGGCATAAGAAGAGAAATGGGTTTTGCCAGTGCTTTTGATCTAGCTATGATCTTTCTAACTGAACCCTATTTCAGTATAAAATTTGACTTTTTCAGCGAGTTCAAACAACAGTGTGGAGACTGAAGAGCCATGAAGAGAAGCCAGATGTTGGTTAGAGGAAGGCTATTGGCACAGGGCAGGAGGGCAAATGATTATAATGCTTAATTAACATATACTGACACTGCATTGGAAAAGGAGAAACATGCTTGTCTCCAAACAAAAGTGCAAGCAACAGCATACATTAAAATTCCCAGAGAAGGCACTTAGAAAACAAAGGTTAAATGCTACCAACTGGCATGAATAGAAAAATCAATATTTCAGCTTAAACCTCTTTTGGGGGGTCAGATGGATGTTTCTGGCTTCAGTGGGCCCAGGTGAAGAGATGTCCCACAGCAAGAGGGGCTGCCTTCCACAGCCCAGAGACTGCCTACCACAGCCCAAGCTGTCCAGGGCTCCCGCCCAAACTGCTCAGGATGGAGCAGGCAGAACATATCGAGCTTATAGACCATATACACGGGGTGCTGGGCTTCCTGCTGCTCTTGCCCAGACTGCTCTGGCACTGCTGCAAAGTCCCACAGTTCTGGGTTAGTGCAGGGAGGTGACAGGCAGCCTGATCACCACCTCGCTTTCATATACAGAGAGCTCCCCACTTTTTTGAGCTTACAAGGATATGGCTGCACACAGAGTTATAGGAATGGCTAAGAAAAGACTGTGCCCTAGGTTTTACAGATCATAAAAGGAGAAATACATCCCCACAGGATCATCCAGTTAATCTTAAAATAGGGAGAGTTAGTCACCCTGGAAAAGCTGTTTTCATTCAGCGTGCTGTTAGACACTATGCCAAAGTTCTGCCATCTACAGGAGGCCATGACCCATTTCCAGCTACAACTGGAATAAAATCAACCCGAATAACAAGATTTTACTTTAAAGCAAAATGCAAACAACCTATATGTCTTTGTTTCCAGATTTTTTTACACTGCTCATCTTTCTAAAAAGCAGCTTATTCAGTTATTTTTTGTGTCCCTCCAGCAGCAAAAATGCATTGTGTCCTCTAGAAAATTCTCTTTCAATTCAAAACTGCAGTGCACTTTTATCATATGTTCTGAGAAATTAGTAAGTCAATAATGTTTTCTTTGCTACCTTCACTTAATTTCATATAAATGTTATAGTCAGAGGCTGATGTATATCATTAGTTATTAATTACCTCACTATGTATTGTGCAAAAACATTCTTTAACATGTCTGCATCGAGTTATTTAAATGGATGTTCACTAGGCATGGTGTAATTTACTACAACTTTCACATGTAGAATTGTTCTTACTCTTGTGGGAACAAAAACTTTAGAAGACAGTATCTTTAAATGTGTGTAGCACCAATTCAGTGGCTGGTTGTACATATTTTATCACTGATAATCAACAGTTTAAGGACTCACGAAAATCTGTAGGTGAAGCAATTTTGATAGACATATAAAAATTCAACAGTTATTTTACTATGGCAAATTTAATTCTATAATTAAGGCAGAGTGAGATGCTGCAGTAGTAAGGTGAACATAGATCAGTGTTCAAATCAGAAGAGGTTATGTCTTTTGCAAATATTAAACATCCTTGTGTCAAATAAGTATTTGTTACATTTAGTAAATCTTGGCTTTAGGAACTCTTCATGTCTACTTAGATTTTCTCTGCTCCTTTTGTTCTGTTATTATCAGGTGAACTGAACTGTATGGAGCTGCCTGAATCAAAACAGCTAAAACAAACAGAATTTGATAAGAGCCCATAAAGGTTATTTCAATGGAAAATTTTCATTTATTTAAAAATACTGAGATCCCTTTCATAGCTGAATAACACTCGGAAATATAACCAGTTGCTAATCACCCCTTTGAATAGGGGGCTGTTACTGAAGGAAAAGGCAGAGAAAAGGAAAACATTCCTTTTGCTGTGTTTGGCATTTCTTGGGCCAGGCCATGTTTCCATTTAGGGATGGACATTTTTTCTTCATGAAGATAAGACCACAGAAAACAGAAGCTCCAAAACATGAATTCTGAAATCAAGGATGAGAAAGTCTTTATTATGGTAACTTATTTATTTTGTTGTTGTTAAATACCACTATGCTGGGTAGAAGACAGTGCAGGAGAATGACTTGGCTGTTATCTGCCAAAGCAGCTTGCTTTCAGATCCATAATTGCAGAGAACTGAACTAAACTCTACTATAGAAACTGTCTATCATGAAAACACTTTTTTTTTTGCAATAGCATGTGACAAAGTAACATGACATGGTGGTAAGAACAAGTCCCTTCTGATTACAGAGCTATAAGCCAAAGGAAGAAAGTCTTAGAAGACTCAGTCAAAGCTGAATGCAATACATGACTGAAAACAGCTTGTTCAAAGGCACTGCAATGGATGCAGATGCTTTTTCTCTAGCATAATTCTAAAAGCCTTATTTTCTTACTCATCGTTTAACTTTAGTATTGGTTTTATTTCAGCAAACACTGTCTAGGACCTTCTGTCTTAGATGTAATGAGTTAGGGATGATATCCAAAACCTGATGGAGCTCAAATAGATCTGAAAGGTGAGTTTAAAAACAGAGGGCATAAAGATGTGGGTGACTGAAACTGAAACGAGACAGCCTAAAAGACAGAGATGAACTGGGCTTTCTGCCTGTTTCTCTCCTTTGGCCCCATAAGGGAGCAGGGTCTAGCACATCTGGCAGGTGGATGGCACCTGAGGCACTCATGGTTCAAACCTAGCTCTAGGTGCTAAATCAGACACCTCCAGGTACTTTGCATCTGCCCTACTTTTTGGCAGCTCTACCAAACCAGTTCTTTTCCTTATTTGTCACATGGCAAGTTTCTTTATGTGAGTTCAGTTCCAATTCAAACAGGAACAAGTTTCAATGTTCAGACTCTTACATTGTCAAACTCTCAGGGACAGATAAATGAGCCAAAAAATGATCAAAAAAAGTGCAGGATATTGAAAACAGCATGAGATCCAGACTGTTTTGTGAGTGATCCCATGTGGTTAAGTATATCACATACATGTTCCTATGCTGAAAGGAAATTTCTACTTTAAAGAAAATTTTGCAGAAATGCTTTGTTCAGGACATGGATATGATAAAACTACTTTATTCTAACACTCTCATCCAGCTTGGTAGACTTGCTTTTCATTGCAAACTATTTCTTTAACAATGAAAGTTATTTTTCTCTTTTATTTGCAGTACAGAAGAGCAGTTCTGTGGTTTTCCTGAACTATATGAATGCATTCAGTCATTTCTGACTCTGATGAAGTATGAAGGTAATATGTGAAGAAGCAGAATACTGAATAGAAATTCATTCTTGCTATGAATGATTCATGAAGATTCTCTTCTAGAATAAAAATATGAAGCTACTTTAAAGCCTCTACTTAATACTAGAGTAAGTTTAAACATTTTTAAAGGCATCTTTCATATTTTTCTTTCATTATTAGTAGTCAAGCTATTCATTCTCCCCCTCATAAAAGCTATTACATTATGGATAAACCATAATGTTTTTATTTCTCTCCAGTGTTCTCAGAGAAAGTATGATCCAAACCTAAAGAAAATCAGTTATTTTCTTTACAGCAGAAAATGGATAGCAACACCAAATCACACTTATATGTGGCTCATCAGTGAAGTAATTTTCAACAATTTTTTTTCCTGCCAGATAACATAAAACTCACACCCAGAAAAAAGCTAATACATGATCCAAAGACTCTCAGTTCCTGTATTTTTTAATATAATATCCAAAAACATTTTAAGACAATCTCAGATGTCAGTACAAATAAACACTGGTCTGTTACTTTTAGCCTTTTCCACTCCCTGTCTTTGCCATGCTGATTAGTTTAAAAAATCCAACAAAAACATCTGCAGCTAGCAGTTGCAGAGTAACGAGGACAATTTGAATATGTGATCAGACTTTGTGTTTCCAGTCACAGAGAAGTCACCAGCATGTTTCCTTACACAGACAACATGAAGATTAATATTAAGGACAAAATAACTAGGCCAGAACAAGTAGTTTTCCAGCTCCCTGCAACAACTGAAAGTGGGGATTGGAACAACTGCTTGAGATGTTCTGGCCATTTAGAGATGTTGTCCCTGATCTTAGGCACACTTAGCAGGCTCTTTTCCATGCAAAAACCTACCCATTCTGCTGGTCCTCAATACTCATGTTAACCATTTACTATTTCAATTCATGATCCAGATGAAGCTCTCTGGAAATTACCTTTTTTAGGGTTAACAGTTGCAACAAACCCCTGCTCTAATATGCATGATATGAAATTATCAGTAGGATTCTCCTATCAAATAAATCCTTCCTCACACATGTATTTCTGAATAAGTTGTTCATCCTGTATTGGTAGAAAACATCTGACTAAATCCATTCCAAATCCAAAAAAAAAGAAGGCTCAAGCAAGAAAAGTGAGGGAAGCCCTGCTGTGAGCCAGTGCAACACATAAGGCATTGCTGCTTGACTGAGCAAGTCCCACTGGCCGACTAAGGCTTCCCTGCAGCATGGACAGCTGGGAAACCCCATGAATTATGCCACATCAGGCTCAACCTCTTGCCAGATGTCAAAAATTCTGTGCCTTTTGTGACAAGGTGTGCTAGCACAACTGGGGCAAGGACGTAACTACCCAGAGTGCAGTGGGTGACATCAGGTCAGAAATATTCTTCGCCTCTGTACCCTGACCCAAAAATAATTAAGCATTCCATCTCTGGCAGAAATAAGTCTCTATAGCCTCGAGGGCTCAGTCTCTGTCTAGGTCAGCTTCTGCCAGGGCAGCCCTGGACTGTGCTGCGAGGCAGCGCCGCTAACACGTGGTGATGACAGGGGGAGGGAGTGAGAGCTCTAGTCTGGGAGACAGCCCTGGTAAGCCTGACATTAACATTCACATCAAATGGCAGTGGGCAAGGCAGTCCTCATCTGAGATAATAGGCTTTTTCCAGTGATTGCACCTTGTCACCTAGGAACACATCAATCCCAGCGTTTGCTACCACAGGCTGTCATGTCATATATTCCCTTCCCTCGGATCTATTTTGTAAGAAATAGTTAATGTCTACTTCTCCTACCAGCAGGCTGCTCCAGAACCTCACTGTGATGGTGAGAAAATTGCTTCTGTCTTCCACTTTCAATTTATTCATGATTAGTTTATAACCATTTCCTCCTGAGCCAATATTGTCCTTTAGCTTAACCAGCTCTTTTCCCTTCCTGATGTTTATCCTCCTAATGTATTTACACAGGACAGACATATCTCCTGTTAGGCTTTGCTGAACAAGGCAAGCTTTGGCAGCTCCACTCATGGGATTAACCAAATCACTTCTCCTACTCAGCACTCAGCTTTCTCAAAGATATGTCTATTTGCTGTTCTGTATCTCCTGTTCTTCAGGCAAGTAGTGCCATCCCTGTCTTGATAGAGTTATTGCAGTCTGGATACTAGATGACCTTCATCTGATTCGATCTTCTTTCAGTTCTTCCAAAATACAGGTATTCTACTATGGGGATGAATTAGTTTGGGAAACCAGTGCATGGTAAAGAACCCTAGAGCCCAGAAACTCATGTCTGTATGTTTTGAACTCCAGGAAAAGCAGAAACACAGAATCTTTGGATATTAATTTAATTGCCTTGAAGTTTCCTTGTTCCTCCTAATACTCGTCAGGTTTATGTGTAGCCTGTAGTATCTGAATATCTCACCAGTGTGAAAAAAGAATAAATAATCATTAGTCTTTTTATCTGGTGAAGAAATGTAGTGACACTTTGAATGCATTTTCCAACTTCTTCATGCATGTTTCCCTTTGTTTTCACCCCACATACACTGAGGCTTCAAATTCAGCCTCCTGCTTTCAAACTTAAAAACACCTCTACTTACTGGGATTCTGGCTTCTGTCTGAACTGAGCCAGCAGAGAGTACACAAATGGAGTAGTTTTCAGCCAAATGAAAACCCATGTCCTGCTATGGTTGTAAATTATTATTGTCTCCGGACTTTTGAAGATCAGTGTACTCATTAGAATATCCAGAGTTGCTGGGACTGACACATGACTTGGGGAGAGGGTAACCACACACCTGGGGTCAGAGTGAGCCAAGCTGCTTAGTTTCCAGAGATGGGGCAGCAGCCCCTTCCCCCTTGCAGTTCCCTGCTGATAGCAGGCACATGTAGTCACAGTTTCTGCATGTGCTGCCCCCAAAGCAGCCCAGAAGGGACTCTGCAAATCTGCTTCTCCCACTCCCAATCACAGGACATGGGACCTACCAGGATTTCAGCACCAAACTGGCTTATTCTGTCTGGTTTGGCAAAACAGTGAGGACATACTGGGAGAGACTACTCCTGCTCTAGCTATCTAGACTTCTTTCCGTGTCTACCTTGGAAAGTTTGGTTGTCAGACAGGAAAGCAGCTGTGCTTTGCCTGCATTGTTTGGCATTCACCTTTGCCACAGTTTTGCTGCCACTATTTGTCCAAAGGAAAGGTAAAGCAATGTTAACATCCTGTCTGGAAGAATAAAAATAGGGAACGAAATGCCTGGGTTTGTTGAGAGATGCTTCAGAAAGCATTTGCCCATTACTCGTGATGTTTCACCAGAATTCCTTTATAATCTCCACAGCCAAAGCATTTCAGTGTCAGAAGTAGGACCCAGAGAAGTGCCAAACTGAGGCACATCTTCCTTCTTTCCTGCTCATTATGGTTACAGGAACTTCAGCCCTTTCATTCGCTGTTTAATTGTCCTGCAAAGGCCTTGAGTCAATATTTTTATTTCCTGATTTTACCTTCCAGTGGTGAACAATCTGCTCCTCTTTTCAGAACATCTAACTAAATTTAACAGGCAGGACAAGGAGGAGCACTCCCATGCCTGCTGGATTGGAAAATTGTAAGTATATTTAACAATTTTAGGTATGCATGAAGACCTTGAAAACAGCCACTTTCTTTATTCTGAATAGGACTACTGTCCTGGAAAGAAATTTTATGTTGTGAAGTAAAAAGGTTTGGCTTATATCTGTAAAGACAAAAATGCTGCAGCTCCATGGATAGACTAAAAGACAACAATTAATTTACTGAGGTATTAAAATGAATACTGGGAGGGTATCTTATATTTTGTAGATTCTGTAGTGTGAAATAAAATTGCTTCTTAGCTGCTGGCCAATGACAGCTGGAGTTAAGTGAGGGAGTTTTTAATCCTAACTTTCATTTTCTTTCATATAACCCACAAAAAGTTGATCTGAACTAGTGACTCATCCAAAAAATCCTTATTCACTTCAGAAATCCCATCAACTCCCATGAGGGTGAAGAGATCTCCATTTAGGATGATCATCCCTCAAAATTTCATAATACAAAAAATGCAGTGTAGCAGAGCCATATCATAACTATCATGCACTCCATGTGATGTCCAGGAAATATTCACCCATTTGCATTTAGACTTTCTCACAGGATCTATGAAAAGGCAAGCTAAAACAAAGTTGGCATCCTGTCTGGAGCAATATATTTTAAGTAGTGTTAGTTTCATTTGATGCAAAACCAAAACAAACTGCAAAACTTTTCCTTAAACCTCATAGTCCAAAAATTAAGGGGGGCAACACCTTAAGGACTTTTGGGGGAGGCATGCTGACATTGTTTTTAGTGCAGAATGGGAAAGTAAAAATGCTAGAATGTCTTGATTCAATGCTCCTATCAAAAAAATTGGTACTTTTTTTTTTTTTTGTGGAAAATGAGCCTTTTAGCAGTACTGCAGAAACAGCTGGATTTATACTCAAAGAAAAAAAGAAAATGCGATTTACTGTATCTTTGTTTTGGAGAGTTTAGAGGAATTCAATGGGCAAGCCCTGTGATTCCATGGAGAAGCCAGTCTGACCAGTTCTGAATTAAACCCAACAAAAATGGGGGCTGTACATCTCAGTAAGACAGCCATTGTATAAAAATACGTGTGAGACGGGTTTCCTTTGATATGGCTCCAATTTCAGCAATCCAAAATTTTTATTATTGTTATTTCAAAAATCCCAGCTGCACAGTGATTTCAGGAAAAGCGGAACAGACACGGCAGAAGCAGGTAACTCTGAATCCTTTGCCTTTTTAAATCTTGTCTGTGGTGTGTCAGCACCTCCCTGCTGTACTGCCACACGGATTTATATTTTCTGGAACTGCTGGAAGCTCCTTTGCATAATCCAAGCAAGACAGAAGGGATTCTGTTTACCCTCAAATATGCCAGTAGTGGACAAAATCTGGATCTTGGCTGTTCAGATATGCAAATGTGTTCTAAGGAACTGAACCTTGCACTGGATTGGAGTACAAATACTGTATGAGGAGTGCTTGTCTGACTGCTGTTTGCCACTGAGCCAAAAAAAACCACTATCAGAAAATTACAATACTGATGAACATGATCCTATTTTTTTACATATAAAAGGAAAGCTGCTTTACCCAGCCACATCTGTTTCTTTGATTTAACTCCATGCTCATTCCTGTTAGCAATGAATGAGTGGTTTGACGAGTGTGTTGCAGCCCACTTCACTGAAGAGAAGGGCTTCCTAGTGAAATAAACCCCTTTATCAGACTTTGATATGAACATATTTAGTAAATTAGTTTAAAAATCTCTCCTCCTCTTCAGTGGCTGTACTCTGGGATGGAGCACAAACCTTACATAAAAGAACCTGTTTTTTCAAAACTTCATTGAAGAGGAGACATCTCTCTCCAGTCACCCTAGATGCACTCACAGCAGGACTGTGACTATTCATAAGGTGCTTGCAGAGGAGTAGCAGATATATCCTGCTGATTTGTAATGTAATTCCAGTGCAAGAGGAATTGTAGGATGCAATGTAACTCAATTAATTAATCTCCAAACTGTGAAACCTCACAAGTTGCAAGAGAATTAAAGATTCTGGAGAGGCAGAGAGAAAATTAGAGTTTCAAAACAAGAGACTATTAACTTGGAGCAGAAAACCATAGCTAAAAGTAGAATAACTGTACGCATGGTGCAGTTATGGGTTTTAAGGCGAGATTAGACAGATCGTAAGAGCAGTTTATAAAATTTGCATTTATCCAGTTCTCATGACCTGAGTATGTTAGTCCATCAGCTAATGGCTAAAGGTATGCAGCACCTTTCACAACATTTTGATGCTAAAATGACTGTCACCAGAAAATATCTAACATGCAAATTGATGTCTGCATGTGAAATTTTAAGAACACACACTTTGGAGAGTCACTATTTGAACACAGGCTTCATTTTCAAGAATACACATACAGCAACAAGCACAGGGCAGCAGGAGAATTAAACCAAAAAGTGACTGTGATCAGACTCTCAGCAAATGCTCAGCCCAACCCTCTCCTCACAAGCCAACAGCCAGGCCCGACTGCACTGTGCTCAGCCACCAGAACTGCACTGGAGTGTGAGAAAATAAAGTATGCAAAGATAGGGCAGGCAATTATCATAAATTCACACTGATACAGGTTAATGAGAGTACCACCCCATCTGTGCACAGTTATTGAACACCAGGGGGAATTCAATTTTGGAAGCAGAAACAGGGAATCCCACAAATATAAATATGGTGGGTCAGAGAACTGGTTTAAGCACACTTTGTGGCTTGAGGTGTCACCCAGTCAGAAATCAAAAACAAATGGCAAATAGCAGGCCCCTGAGCTTGAGTAATTTAAGACTTGTGAAGCACTGAAATCTTCAAAATGAGATTTAAGCAAATTTGAATGACATGCAGGCCTTGAGCAAGAGTTCTGCATAAGTTAAATTTCTTATGTTCCTCAAAAGCTAATACTAATACCCAAAAGCCAACTCCTGTGGAAAATCCTGTGGCAAATGAAAATCCATTAGATAGAAAACAGATAGGTAGATAGATAGATAGATAGATAGATAGATAGATAGATAGATAGATAGATAGATAGATAGATAGATAGAAAGGAACAGCTAACTAAACACTAGAGCTAATAACATCAAGACTTGAGCTTGAAAAATCCTTTCCTGGGATTCATATTCACTCCTTACCTGGGATTCATATTCACTCCTTAGTCATCCTTTCCTTTTATTCCCTGAGTACATTCTCCTATACCCTTCCTATCTACCAGCACTCACTGATGTGGGAGATCAGACAAAATATAGGGCACCGGACCTTCAGCATTACATAGCCCTTCAAATATCCTTTTTTCTTGAATCCACAATGTTCTGTCTTCCCCTCTGTTCTGCCACCAAGGATCTAACCCTGGCATCCCTCTGCTCTTTTATCTTGAGTCCAGTGTTTTATCAGACCTTTCTTTAGAAAGTGCTTTCTCCCACTGGCAACTCATCCTCTTTGCCTGCCTTGCAATTCATTCAAAACACCCTTCCTTTTATTCACATTCCTTCTTTGCCTTCAGATTTCTCTTTAAACCCAGGAATGCTGCCTGTCTTCAGCTCCTCACTGGTAATTATCTGAAGTATACTTACAGTATAAGCTTTCAGACAGTAGATTTGCCTATCATTGTAATTTATACGTAGCATATAGATAAACACAGCAGGACAAATAAATTATTAGAAAAATAGGTCCAATGGAAAGTCTTACCTTTTTTCTGGTTTTGTAAACCAAGGGGTACTTTAAGTCTTCAGTATGCTGCTACTCCCTACTTTCTTTCTGGTTTAAATTATCAAAATGCACTACTGAAAATGAAGAAAGTTGAGATAAGCCTTAAAAAAGGAAAAAATTTACTTTAATATATCATTTCATCAGGTCATTGTTGGAACTAGCATCCTGTTCCAAGCAACCTCATCTTCATAGTCTAACTTACTCCACAAATTCACTGGTTTTTCAAGCTCACATTAGAATCATATTTTTCCAAGTACCCACCCACTGATACTCTCCTCCTTGGCACTTTTCTTTTCTCCCCTAATATAAAAAAATATCAACAGCCAGACTCTAGGTCTCTGTGGTTGTCAAGGGATTTGGAAAGCTCTCAGTGAGGATGTTCTGAAAATCTTATTTTTATTAATGAATTGATGCTAGCAACTTCTTCTAGGATGCTGTGCCATTAAAAATTGCACAGACTCTAGTTTTCTCGAACATAGCAGGAATCAAGAAGGAGAAGGTAACAACTATTTAAAGTTACTGGTCTCCCTCCAACTTGCATATTTCTCTGATTGTTTTCAGTCTCTCTCACAGAGATACCAGGTTTTCTAGTTGCTTCCAGCTCTCTCTCTCTGTTTCCTGCTTGCCTCTGTTGTTAACACATGCACACACTATTTTTCATTTCCAGACACAGGAGATATTTAGATTAAATATTAGGCAGAAATTCTTTGTTGTGAGGGTGGTAAGGCACTGGGTCAGGTTGCCCAGAGAAGCTGTGGATGCCCCATTCTGGCGAGTGTTCAAGGCCAGGTTGGACAGGGCTTTGAGCAACCTGGTCTAGTAAAAGGTGTCCCTGCCCATGGCAGGGGTGTTGGAACCAGATGATCTTTAAGGTCCCTTTCACCCCAATCCATTTTATAATTCCATGACTCTGTGACTCTCCAGCTGCGCTCATTGTTGTCCTGTGCTCATTTTTACCTTTGCCCATGGACATGGCTGACACCTGAGTGAGCAGAGCAGCTCAGCAGGCAGCAGTCTGTGTTTCCAGAGCTGGCAATGACTCATGCGTGAAGCTGGCTGACACCCATGCTGTCTGTATGTATGCGACCATGGGTTGTCACACGGCAATAAACTACAATACCTTCTTCAAAACCTGTCTCATTTTATCTGGATCTCCCCTGATTTTGCTGCAACTGATCCATGCCTGGTGTTTACTGACCTTTTAGAGGAGCACTCGTGGCTGTGGGAATAAAAATAGTTTCTTGTGCAGGTTGTGAACAGACACTGAAGTTGTAGGGTGTGTGCTCGGCCCCATGCACAGCAGCCTCAGGCCCAGCTGTAGGCCTTGGGCCAGGACCAGAAAGATTGTCCAGCACTTTCCTGCTGGAGCTGTTGCCTTTTTTTGAGTGATCAGCCCACCCCAAACATCTAGGTGCTGATAATATACTTTCTGGTCCCATATGGCAATGTGCAATGTCTGCTCAGCTTTCAAGGGATAGTGCTTCCAAGCTGAGCCTGTGCTATGAGGCAGAGGCAATCCCACAGTATTCACTGCAGTCCTGTCCCAAAAACTCCTGCTGGGGGTGTCTGTAGGGACACAGTGCCCCCCCCTACCATCTCAGGGTATACAGTGGGGCACATCAGAGGAAGCTGCTCATGGTGCTTACAGAGCTAGACCAAGCCCTGAGTAGATGCAGAAAGTGCCCCTGTGCACAAACAGCCTCTGAGAATCTCCCTGGGGCCTTTGAAGACACATTGGTTGCTGCAATAAAGGCAAGCTAAAACACATTTGCTGAGCCACCAGGCTGTTAAAGTGTTTGCTGGGCAGAATAATTTAGAAGCCAAGTAGCCAAAATCCCACAGGAAGGGATAATGTGATCTTCCAAACCCCAAAGTTTTCATCCATCAGGTTAGGAAGGTTTTGTTGTGCTGACAAAGGAGAAGGCTTTGGCTTCACTGGGCATCTTGCTCAAGTTGGCTCCGATGAAAAGTTGAGGGATCTCAACTCAGCCAATATATTTGCACCATTGTTATTTTTCTTTTCATGTGATTGTGGTGTGCTGTTTATGTACTCCAGCTTTCAAAAAAAAAGCATTTTTCGAGTATTAGCAAGATTTGTACCTGGACATGGCAGGGCTGAATATCACAGTGCTTGCCAATAGTGGCACAGGGATGCTACTGAGGCACTGGCCAGGACACACACAGAGCTAGATTTAACTAAAACAAAACAAAGCAATCCCTGTGCTTCTACATAAGAACACAGCTATTACCTTGGTAGTTTATGATGGTCAGTCTATCTCAGAGAATGAGTTGCAGTGTCTGGGCCACATATTCTAGTTTGTGTTGAAAAGCCGGGCTAACGGGGGATTAACAAGAAGATAGTTCCAGAATGGATTATCCCTGTGTGTGATGGTAAAGAAATTTCAGTGCTAGCGACACGTACTGACACCACGTTTGGAAGCCTGCCTCTGGCAGTGTACTCCTAGGGTTAGCACAGTCGTATCCGTCCAGGCCTGAAAAAACTTGCATGGGATTTTATCCCAGGTGTCAAATGCCTTTTCTGACCTGCTTGTATCCTTGCAGTCTCAGCAAAACCTCACAAACTGTCTTAGTTTCAGAAACTGGTTTTCCCTCTTGAAAATCCATAACAGCTTCAAAGGACACTTCAACTCTATTTCTATAAGATTTGGCTGGTTCACAGTACCCCCACTCCATGCCACTTGTCAGGAGCATTGACCTGATAGTGTCTGACAGACAAGCAGACAGATAGCAAGAATAAACATAGATAAATTTAATTGTTTGAGACATTTAAGACATGTGTGGTATTTAATTTGTTCATACCATGGATCATGACAAAATAAATTAGAAGCAGAAGAAAATACTGCCTACTGTCATTATAGGGTGAATGTTTTTGTGTTTAATCAAAGCCCTTCCAGATAGATATCTGAGTAGAAGGGAATATCCATTCTAGCAGTGCACTTAATTCTCTGTATTCAGTATACCAGTAAATTGGATGCCTTTCTTTAAATTCCTCTAGTACTTTTATCAAAGCAACAGTTTTTGTAGATTTTTGTCTTCTTTTAAAGAACACAGCACTTGCTTTAGGCACATTGCTGATGCTTAATTTTTTTTTTCTCATCAGGGATATAAAATGTGTTCATGCTTCTGCAATGATCAGGATAAAGTCAAAAGACAAGAACCTAGCACTTGTCTTCCTTTGTCGGTTAAAAACTGTGCTACAAAAAGGAGACAGTAAATTATAGAAAGGAACCCACATTATGACCATAGAATTCTGGTGTTTATTCCTACATCAAGAGACCTATATACAGTAACTGAAATTCCTCTTTCTGATTTAAAAGCGAGTTTAGCATTTTGGTGATCAAATACTGTAAGGGAAGTTACATGTTTTTCAGTTGGTTATAAGCAAGCCACAGGATGAATGAGATGCATTAGAAAGAGGAACTGACTGATGAGTAACCTGTTTTCACTGTAACTGTGCCGTATGGAGTAAATAAAGCAATGTTTCTCCATCTCTCCCTCTGTGAATAAATGAAAACATTTCTTAATATTTTTGTGCACTGGATTCAGCAGAGACATGCTCACTTGTGTCCCACCAGACAGTATTCTTTCCGAGGCAGTCCAGTTTTGGCTGCTATGATGCCTGAAGTCTGGAGGAACAATATTTCTTTCTCCACTCTCTTTAGTGGAGGAACTTTATTTTTGCTCCCTGAGCAGCAGCACAGAAAGTGTTATCCATGACTGAGTTCCTTCCCCCAAATTGCAGGTTATTATGCCCTATTCATCTGCTGGACTTTACTGGGAAATTTGAATCTCTACATACTCAGAGAAAAGTTAACCAAGCTCTAACAGACATGAATAGGATGATAAATAGCACTCTTTTCCAACAGTGACAAAGTTGCTGGAAGAGTTAAGCACCTTTGCTGTACTAATTCCTCTTACAGTAACCTATATAAGTATCTAGAAAGACACTTGTCAATAGACAGTGCCACCCAGCTAATCAGGGGTACTGTGTCAAGATTTAGGTTTGTATGCTTGCCACAAAATCACCACTCAGAGGTAAGTAAAACACAGTGTTCTTCTACTTCAGTGTCAAATAGAATAGCTTGATAATATTCTTACATGTTTCAAAGGAATTATAAAGTCATAGGCTTTTCTCACTGACTCTAGTGGTAGCTCTCCCATCCTTTCATTTTCAATATCATCTGCTGTTTTTATGCAAACTGTACTGGCTGACATTTCTCTTCCTCCAACCTCGATACACACCATGATGGGGAGAAAACAGTATAACAGAGGTATTTTAACCTGGACTCATAGAGTTTATTTAATTGCATTTTGAACAAAACATGAACATTTTCAAGAGCATCTCAACAGTCTGTGCAGAGAACATTACCAGTGCCAAGTAGTTTCAGGCAAGGCTGCTGTCTGCAGCACATATATTCCCCCACATTCAGGGCCAAAAACTCTGCCTTGGCATTTCATTGGGTGAGTAAAATGAAAATGTGCACAGAAATTCCAGCAGGTGGTCTGAATGCTGGGGGGGAAACAGTCCTGTCCCTCAGAAAGGATATAAATATATCCCAGGATCTTTCTGTGTTAATCTTTCTTGAAAGAAACTGTTCAAAGGGCACATAGTGAGCTCTCTGGGGACTATAGCTTACTGGGAGATGGTTGCACAGATGGCTGGTGTCTATTGTCCTGCACAGTGAATTTCTAAATCAACCTACGATAGACCTGCACATAAATTGCAAACCAGTCGGAACTCATTGCTTGTCACAGAGTTACTGTGTCCTGGCTAAGAAATTTTACTCATCATCACAACATAGGTTTCCAAAACTCATGTGAAAATATTTCTACAGATCAAAGAGGAGTAAGTTTTGAAGAAGCTGTGCATGGAAAAGGTCCAGCCATTTACCATACTGGGAGACATTTAAAGAGGATGGCCATGATAACTGCTGGGCTTGCTCCCCCAAAAGTACCTACACCCAGCAAATAAATGGCAGAATTTCCCAGGTCTTATGCCAGTGTAATCATGAGGAGATGGCAGGACCTCTCTGCAGAACACAATGCTTTCTCTCAGAACTCTAGCATGGCACAGGCAGGATGCTAATGATACTATCAGAAGAAAAGACAAAAAAAAAAGTTTAGAAAACCAGGGGAAAACAAAGGAAAATACCAGACAGGACAAAGAAAACTCCAGTGGCAGAGCAGCTCCATCAAGATCCTGGGCTTCAGACCATACACAGCACAACTGCAACAAGGAAGCCAAGATACCACAGAAACAGCAAAGGATCTGACTCCCCAGAAACAAGGAGAGTTAAAACAAGTTCCTGGGAAGTTGGGGAACCACCAAGGAAAATATCTTGAAGCAGACTTGCTTTGATCCTGATGATAAATCAGCTTTGCCAAAATGGATAAGCCATTTGGACCCATTCTCTGCTGTTTAAGAATTTGTCCTTGAAGTGATGAGTGCGTGTGAAAACCCACATATGCACTGAGAAAGGGAAGGCAGATGACATCAGGCTTGAATTCAGATAAGAAAAATGTGCATGAAAGAGCAGAAAAAAACCCCAAAACAACCTCATATTGCAGCATAGGAAAGTCTGGTGTTCCTTTTCTGCCCTCCTCCAGATGGGATTTTCAGCTCCGAATGACAAATACCATGTTTTGTTACGGATCATCTGCCTCTTTGGGGATCACCATCTTGCAGGGAGGTTGAAACCAATTTGTAGGATTGGTGCCTCACAGAGCTTCATGTGGCAGCAGCAGCTGCCCTTGTGCTCAGCTGTTGCTCTGGCTCCCCCATACAGACCATGGCAGTCATTTCCTGGGCATTCACAGGAGCTGCAGAAAATCAAGGTTGCCGGTGCTGTATTGTACAGGAAAGAAAGAAGGACCTCCAAAGCATGTAAATGATCTTCAAAATATTTGCTTTCAGACATAATTGCTTACATTTTAGTTTCTCTACTAGGAAGTGTGAGTTGCAAAGCCTGCACTCTCCAGGGCCATCTTTACCCAAAAAGGAATTTGCAAAATTAGCATCAAAACAGGTACAAACCATGTAATTTGCCACATTAGCCCCTGACATTTTGCAGCATCTGATGTATGCTATTTTTATTGTCACAAAAATACCTAAAATTGTATTTAAAAGTTCACATAGCTTTTTTAACACTTATTTCAGTCATTTTAAATGCTATTAAAATAATTTTCAATACAAGACTATCATATTTTTACATTTTTGGTGTAATATCTGCCATATATCATACACATAACAGGGAATTTTTTCTTCATCTTCACAGCATGCACAGTTTTCTTCTGATGGAATTTTAAAAAATAATCCAGTTTTGATTTTGCAGCTTATTTTGGATGGTTTGATGCTTCCAGTTATTAAATACATGAGCTGTAATGGCAACACTGCATGCTTTCTAACTAGGAAGAAAGTAGAAGAAAAATGCCGAGATTACAGCCTGTATGCATCCAAATCTCCCCACTCCCAGAGAACTAAAATGTACCCATGTGCAAATACAGTCACCTCCTTGTCATAATTTTGATTTCCAAAAGTCAGTGGTATAATGACATCAGAGTACATACGATGTAATATTCCAAATGTTGCAGTACTGTTAAATAAGCAGAGTGCTCTTTTGTGATATACTGAATGTGTTCAGCATCTCAATTCATCTAAAGCTTGAACACACATGACTACCAAAAATATGGGTCAGCAAGGATACACAGGGGGAGGAGAAGGTTTGAGGAGGACTGAGCATGTCCTCCATGCCTCCACAGATGCAACACCACAGCCAGCTCCAGGTCTGCCAGGAGAAGGATGGCTGACAGCTGCTTTAGGCCCATAGGTTTTCTGCAAAACCTGGATGCACAAAAAAAAAAGCTTTGGCTGTTAATTAAACAGAGTGATTTTTTTTTTTAATGATGGGTCTCTCAGTTGGTTTGCATTTCAATGTTAAGATATCACAGATTCCTACAGGAAATCTGCCATAAAAATAAGAACCTGAAGCAGGCCAGATTGCTCACTGTTGAAGGTTACAGAAATGTGGGTTGGAACTCACATAACTCATGAGTTGGGTTGTTTTTTTTTTTTAATTTTATTTTATTCTAAATTTTGTGTCCATATAATTTAAAACATATGCAGAGTTTTAAAAATATTTCTATCTAATCCTAAAATAATTAATATCCTGTAAATCTTATCTGTCCTTACAGATCCTGACCTATAAAGTTATGCTTTCATTATCTTAGTCACTATGAAGACTGGCTGTCAAGCAAGTGAAGAGTGGGCATGAACAAAGATCATAATAAAATCATGAAGATCTGCAAATTAAGGTAAATTAGTGAAGTTTTGTGGATTATTTCACTTTGCACAACAAAGAAATCTGGACTTTTTTACATCTACTGTGTTAAAAACACATTTTTCAGTTGCCCCAGAACACTGTGCAAGTAGATAGCCAGGTTTTTTAAAAAAAAAACACGTATATAGCAAAACCTCAAACTTAGCCCCTGTGGACTCCACTGTGGTGGCCTACTGCATAGATTTACATTGGCAATGCCACAGAAGACAGACATGCTGGAATAATTCATTTCTGAGTCAAATTTTTGTCTGTGGATTTTGTAATTTGATTAACATTTTTACGTTATCTTTTTACAGGCTCTTTGAAGGTGGTGTAAATTACATCCAGCTCTGATTAATGGTGAGATTCTTGCTAGAAAATAAAATCTTCACTCTAGCTGGAATGTAAATGTAGCCTTTCAAACTAGCACAGAGTTTTTTATAGAAACAGAATTAATTAGTTCAACCTGGAATCTTATATATGCACACCTAAATAATCTCTACCTAAATAATCTCAGTTTGTCTCTTCTACAGTTTTTGATAAAACACAAAGGTTAAATAATTTCATTGTAATGCCAAGATAATGGTCATATTTCTAAAAGTTACTTATAAAGTAGACAGTGCTAGCACTGTTTCAGTACTGTGCAATCCAAGTCAGGTGAAGGCAGTTTTGAGATCTGTAAATGGAAATCAGATACCCAGCCATCATTGGCTGAGTGCTCAACAGCTCCTTGTGCCTTTACTATTGTAAAGGAAAACTCATTCACTCCCTTCTTTGAGGCAGACAACTCCCCTTGGAGTCACAGCAGTTACAGTGGAGCTTGCAAGCCTGAAAACTCAATTATTAATATGATTATTTGGGGTGTCACAGTGAGAGAAGTGGGTGCTGCACCTGGAAGTCGAGTCACAATCTAACAGTGCTGTTATGCTGAGGAGCAGAAATGTTCTTTGACCACCCTAGAGCTGCACCAAGTGCTGGGTGTGCATGCATTTGCACTCAGCAAGGGCAGGGTGTGAGGCCAAGCACAGGATGGATTATTCCCTTGTCTCACACATCTCTGTCTCCATGCACTGCAAAAGCCCAGTGCACACAGGAGGGTAGTGGGGAGCCAGGCACACCTGAAGGGAAAGTGGATGGCAGACCAGGGATGCTGTACCCGCCCATCCATGGAGCTGATGTAGTAAAGGAGGAACATTTCCCAGGACACGAGCATCTTGTTACACACCAAAGCTCAAGTTTATTTTTTTTGTATAGAAAATAGAAAATAAATTTAGTGTTGAGTGTCAAGAAAATTGTTGTTGTAATAGGCCAGATTAATTTCTGGCACGAACACACAAAATTGTCACTGATTTTGATGATTTATGACAGCAATTTATCCTCAGTGTAGGTCCACTGATTTTGCTGCAGTTACATCAGGTTTTGATTTAGCCTGATATTTCTATCAAAGGGAGGAACAGAATTTAAAGAGCCCATGCCTTAGTTTAGGCATTTGTTTTCTACCTTCCTGTTTTACACAAACTTCATTTCTTTAAGCTACGTATGCTCCAGCCCTCTGTTTTCTGGTATTGCAATAGCCTCAGGGTGTTTTTTTCCTTTACCTACTATTTGCCTTTGGGTTTATTGACAAATTGTCAAACTGTGATGTGTTTGCTCTCTTACAAGATTACAGATGACTGCTGTCTTGCACTGCTTCTCTTCTCCCTACCTCTCTCGCATACCGAGTGGGTTGTTTTCTGGCCAGTGAACACCACCAAAGAATTTATATTAAGCATTCTTTCAGGCATTTCTCAGTCTAGAGCCTTTCTTCTTTTAATGACTTCACAGGTAATGTCCTGAACAAGTGCAGGGCAAAGATCTTCATGTAAGTTGTAAATTTCAAAATACCTGTTATTCATACGTGCAATTATCATTGATGGTAAAATCTCTCTTCTTCTTTTAAAAAATTTCATTTTTCAGTCATCTGCAAAATTAATTACTAGAGTGAAGAGCAATACTCAATATGGTTGCCATGTGCAAGGACACAAATATCTGCTCTCTCTGTTAGCCAGATTCTTGAAACCCACATTGTTCCATATCCAACAGCTTGACATGTTTTATAATTTCTTCTTAATTCTTGTTCTGGGTATCCACTGGCGCAAGTGTTTGACAAACACTGATATTCTATTTCACAGCAATGGCACTGCTAGAGGTATCCCTGGGAAGCTCTCATTTTTGCCAGGTTGGGCATAGAGCGATTGAAGAAGTACCCATAGCTACCAAAAATATTGGCATGCTATGTAGCTGGGCTGATAGAGAAAGACAAACCAGAGACGGCCCCTGAAAGCACTGAAAGCACCGAAGATGCTCTGAAACTCTCCCTTCAAGCTTGTCAGAGCGATACCAGAACCTCTCAGAACGTGACTATGTACTAAGGTGTCTCCAGAGAAATCTGCAATAAGGTTTCTGCTGACCATACAGCAAAGCACACAGACCCATGTGAGAACGTGAGAGCAACAAGCAAGCTCTGAGGCACTCAGAAGCCATCAGAAATGTGTGAATTCAACCTGCAGCCATACCTGCTCCTGGGATTTGTCTGTTCCCAAACAGTTGGGTGTGTGGGCACTGAGGGCAGTATGCTACAGCACACACAAGAAATTAGAGCAAGACAGAAAACTACAGGCAGTGGTGAGGGGTAGGAGTGCATGCACACGTACCTGTGTTCTGCTGTTTGTTTGCTCTCTGTATTCATACTTAATTTCTGCCACAAAGGTTCTATTGCAGTAATTACCTGGGGTGTGACAACATTTTGATGCCTACATACACAAACAATCCCATTCAGTAAACGTAATGAATCATCTGAAATCTTCCTCAAAGTCGCCTGATGAGACCTTGAGCAAAGCATGGCGAGGATTTGTATCACCCTCTCTGACAGGAGACCATCAAAGGGGTGCACCATCTGCTCCTCTGGATCTGCTTACTCATTGGAGGATTTTCAGACCTTTCTAATTACACTTGCATTTAGCAACCTTCTGCTGAGCTACTGTTCAAGAAACATCCACAACAAATAAATAAACAAACTCAGGGCTGCCAGTTCAGGCAGCCAGTGGGCTCATTCTGAGAACATCTGCCCTTTCCCTAGCACCAAGAGCACAGATTGCCTGCAGTAGTCTTTCAACATAGTCTTCCTGCATTAGGCTTGTATGACGTTGGCCCTGCAGAAAAAACCTTAGAGACTTCTTTGGGATCTCTCTTTCTTTTTTTTTCTATTTTTATTCTTTATTGGGCTTTGCATAGACCTGGAAAAATATCTGCAATATCTTTCATAAACATCATCATTTATTAATGTACTGCAAGTCTGAAACAGCCCAGTTGTTTGGGTGCTTGGTAACGTCTGAGGTTAGCTCATTTATAAAGAGGAGCAATACTGGAAAGTGTTTCTCTTCAGAGAACCATGCTGATGAAAAGTTGCTTAGAGCTCATCCAAAATTCTGTCTCACACCGGATCTTTAATGTAGTTTCTTTTGGATGAACTTACAGCATGAGTGTTTTGTTTTTTTTTTTCCCTAATAACCACCAGTATATTTATATGCATTATTTTAATGCGGAGATTTTATTTTGATGTTATGTGAGAGATGTGGAAAGCGCACCTGGGAAATTTGGCTGGCATTTCAGTAGAAATAGTACAATAGTGTGACAGCTTAACCAAGTGGGTGCTGGTATTTAACTTGCTTTTCTTTTCATCCAGTAATTTAAAATGTAATTTGAAATATGCATGAGACAGCAAGACAGTGACTCATTAAAAGACGCATCATGTTCTGTGGAGTGAAATGCTGTGGAAATGAGAAGTATGTTTACAGGTTGTGCAGATCAAATGCAGCAGAGGCCGGAAGGGAAGGCCACACCACAAAACCATCACCTTTTTCTTGTCTCAGTGTGTGCATATGGCGAGGATTAGGATCATCATGTAATATTCAGGAGAATTGCATGGGAAATACATTTCCCTTAGCAACAGCTGGTTTAGACGTTAGGGAAAGATTAAAGGGAACTTATTTCATCTATCTATTACTTTAAATGAATGGTTATCTGCCAAACCAGCAGGTCAAAACAGGAGCTTCTGTGAAGACAAACATCTCTGCAAAAATTTTACTCTTTCTGTGGATTTGGTTTTCTTATCTGATAATGGGCAATCATGTGCCATACTCCAGGTCTTTGTGTAATTTCTAATTCAACATTTCAGTCCTACATGGCTAGCCAAAAAGGCTCTTAGGTAAGTAAAAAGGAATGCTAAAATGGTAATACATTCAAGATGCTAAACTTTGATTTGTACCTAATTCCATTAATACATGCAGTTTGAATTAAAATGTAACATCAGACTTTCCAGTTTTGTTGGCTTTTAAAAATCCAGTAAAAGACAAGACTGTAATATAAAGATATTATAATCCAGTTATGCTCTTATCTCTAGCTCTGTTAAAAGTTAGAAGCAAGTAATAATTTCTATAAACAAGCCATTATCAGAGATTACTATTTTTAAATAGCATTCAAATTTTGTCAAGCATTAAAAGCCAAATAGGCAAGATTTGACTTTGATCCTTGTACAAAGAGGTTAGGCTCAAATCCTCAAAGAGTTACATACTCAAGTCCTGTCAAGGCCCCACATTTATTTCATCTAACCAAAAGATCCTAAATTAAGAATCAGTACCACTCTTAACAGACTCCCTCTAAAAATGGTCAAAGAAAAAGGAGTAATGTCAGGCAATGACTCAGGTTCCCTAAAAGCCAAATAGCCCTCTGGAGCAGGCTGCCTCTTGCTCTTGGGGTCCTTGCAGGAGACAATGCTCTTACTGAAAACTGATGAAGGCAAAATGCAATCACCTCTGGAAGTGCAGGGGGTCATTAGTGGTTCAGTAGTTCAGTGTTTCTGCACAGGTGACAAGATGGGCCTCTGTTGTATGGGATGTGCCGGGTGCCACCAATAAACAAGGGGAGGAACAGAGAGAAACTGAATAAATCTATTTATGGCAAAGGACTGTGTACTCATGAATTTTTTACATAGGCATGTCCTGATGGTATTTGCAAATTTATTAACTGATTTATTTTACTTACGTTAATCATATCATGTACTGCAGGCACCATGGAAGAAACATTTGTTTTTGAAGTAACTTAAATAAAGAGCAGATGGTGGCTTGGTGAGCAGGGCCTGGATTTGTGCTCAGTTACAAGTTCACAGTCACAACCTATTTGTGATATTCTAAATAAGAATGTATCATATATGAGCCAATATTCACAAAATTCTTTATGGAAAAGATTACATTTGATAGCTGATAGTCAGTGAGTTGATTAATTTTTGATAGAAGGAACCTAAATGTCCTGGCAGCTTTGGCCATTGCATATCTGATTTATATCCCTTGGAAAAAAACAGTCATGAGGCCACACCGAGACAGCTTGAAGTTCTTGATTGAAGATCTGTTACCACTGGTTATGTTGGTGCAGGTTGTAGTCACTGATCTCCTTGGAGCACCAAGGAAATGGCATAGCTTCAGTCAGGTTCACATTGTCCAAGGAAAAGCATCTGGCACGGCACCTCTTGGGTTAACGTGCAGCATCTTCCCAAAAGCTGAGCTCAGGACCAGAGGTAGTGCCAGCCTGAAACACACAGGAAACAAAGGGAATTAAAGTCCCTTTGAAAGCTTCTCTGCTACAGCACGTCTTCATGAACAGGTCAGAACTTCATGTCTGATTGGGTTTTAGTGGCACAGTGTTAAGCCATGTGTTTACACCAGCCCAGGGAGGGCACCTATATATTCCCCACAAAAGCATCTGAATTCCTTGTCAGAGGAGGAAGCTGTTCAGTTTGTCCCTCGAGTTTGCAAAATCTCTCCCATCCCAAGGAAGAGGCTCGTTACAGAGAGGAATTTCCCTTCTCTCACTGAGCACTTTCAGTCATTTCAGTGTGAGTTCTCCCTTTGGATCTCACTTGTTGTTTGGAAGGTGTACCTTTCTTGCAGCTGAAATGGCCATTGTTAGGAACAAAAACATCTATGTGTGTGGGAAAGGAATTAGCACAAATAGCCACAAGTGCAAATGGACACTGCTTTGCTTTCCAAGTGACTATGGCCCCAGATGGTAAGACACGACAGTGTTCTGGCAGTCCTTAAAGTCCTAAAATAAAGCCCCTTTGCAAGTACATTTGCCTCTAGAAATAGAAAAGTATCCTCTATATTTATGTTATATTAGTGTTTGGGTTTGGAAGTTTTGCCAAAAGTTGTCCGGAAATAAAAAAAAGACTGCATGAATCATCTACGTTATGGTCTTCCTACATTTACATCATTACCAAAGTATGTCCCAAATTGGTGTATGAATACCAGACTCAAAATACTGGTGGGAAAAGGAGGGTATGAAATTATGTCAGAGTACAACTGGTACTAATATGATGGCAACACAACATCATCCTGTTAGTTTACGAAATTTCTGTGGTGATACTGTAAGACATATGCCTTTGATACCACTGCAGATGTGGTAATGTTCATACTATGCTATGCCTCCATCAGTCTGTGGCAATGTAACCTCAAACCATAAAAGCAAAATAAGGATGAGCCCATAACTTTTTTAATACTTATTATACTGTGCAGCACTGCAATGGTAATACTCACTACAGATCAGATTGAGGGAGCCTCTGAAGAGAAGCTGCTGACACACTAAGATTCTTCTGATGACTTCTTAAAATTAAGACTGATTTATTGAAGCCAGTTGTATTTCTCTTTCAACAGCTATCCCACGGCATAGTTTATGTTGTTTTCATGGTATCTATGTTATAAAGAGAAGATTTATGAACATTTGGTAGTGGACACATAAGTCGTCATCCACAAAATGATGATGAACCTATCCATTCCATTAGCTCTTTTCTCTTTGCTTATTCACTGTTAAACATAAGAAGGTCAGGACAGTAAACCACGGTAACAGAGAGGCTGCTAAGTCTCCAGCCTTGGAGGCTTTCAGAACCTGTATGGATTAAGGCCTGAACAATCTAGTCTGATCTCATAGATGCCTTAGATTTGAGACAGAAGTGGTCTTTCTGAAGTCCCTTTGCACCTGAATTATGCTATAATCATATGACCCAAATATTTATTATTTACAGTCTTATAGCTGAAATAATCTGCACTAGATTCTCATCATTCAGCATTGCATTTACACCATAGTAGTGACTAAATTGTAGAGAAAGCTCTGATTTACAAACCCTGGACCTCAAGGCAGACTTTAACCTTCTTGACAGCTGCTGGAAGGAAGATGATGTGGGACACAGTCAAGAGGATTTGTGGAAAATGACAACTTCTTGGCTCAGGTATACCATAGGCAGCTAAGACTGATGCGTGGTCGGATCTACTATTCACTAATAAGGAAGAGCTGACTGGAAATGTGATAATCAGTTTCAGAGTTGGCTGCAGTGACTGTGAAACAATGGACTTTGAGATCCAGAGCGGAGCGAGGAAAGAGACAGTAGAGCATAAGAGAGCAGACCTCAGAGTATTCAAGGAATAGGTAAGTGACATCACTGCATCTCTGAAAGGTCTACCAGGGAAGGTATTTGGGTATTCCCAGCCAAGTCTGCATGTATATTAACCCATTGATCTTTACATTTTGAGGGCTTCCCCCAACCCTAACGGATCAAAACTGCGACTATTGCTTTGACCAGTGTACACAAACACAGGTCATCCAGTATCATTTCATTCCAATCCACCCCAAGGGATGTATTAACAAGAACACCAGTTACCCTCACCTTCAGGGGTGGGTCATCACAACAGCAAAATGGGGGACCAGTCAATATGCTTGAGGGCAGGGCTACCAGCCAGGGGGAGCTGGATGGGTTGGAGGGATGGGCCGACCTTTTGAAATTCAAGGAATTGCTGGACTCCCCAGAAAAGAGTGACTGCAATCTACAGTGTGGCTGAAGAGACACAGAGGCTCAGGGCTGACACTTTCCCTCTTAGGGGAAAGACCTCTGCTTTGTGCCCTTCCACATGCATGTAATGAGAACCAAGATCAAACTTTCCCCACCATGTAGTAATGTTGCAGAAAACCTGCCAGTGCATTCTCACTGCCTCACTGCATTTCAAGTCACTCCTTAATCTTTCCACAAACTATCAGTCTGAGAGCCTGATTCCTTAACTCATTGATGTTGCTGCAAGTCTTTCAGCAGACTGTAACAGACCTTGAATCAAGATCTTTGCAATCCATGACTCTCCTTTTTGTCAATGCTTTAATAACTTTCTCATACCTTGCCATATTTACATCCTTGCATTGTTTTTCTTTTTTTTTTCCAGAGATTTTTGTCCTTTTATCTGAATGTCTAAGCTCAGCTCAATTATTTTGTCTTAGACCCTATTTTCATCACCCTTCACAACTTTGTAGCTAACTCTACAGCTGATCAGAAAGTGGAGACCTACTGAGGTCCCCTCACAACTGCATCATCCTATGAAGATATGAATTGCACTTCTCTGCCTGCTGAAGAGTTTTCAGGCTGTTTTAAGAAAGAATGCACTTGCAGCACTAGGTGGCCTACCTTCCTCCCACCTTCATCTTTCCCCCCACTCTTCCAATAGTTCATTAAGCGTGTTTATGCTGTTTTCAGTTGACGAATTGTTTATGCAATCCTTCATGACATAACTGCAGCAAATGCTTTTCAAACAGACAAAGAAAGAATTTGGCTATACTAGTGAGGACTAGACTGTGGCTTTGTTCCAAGACCCATGCCCAGAGGGATAATCATTTGTACTATGCTCAGCAGTAGAAAAAAAAAGATTATCTTTCTAAAAGATTCACATTCAGCATACTGTTGTTGTGGGAGAAAGAGGAAGAAGGGGGGAATGGAAGCAGGAGCACATGACAATTGTTACTGTCCTATGCCAGCATAAACTGTTGCACATGTACACACCCTCTTGGATTCCCAGCCATGACCTCTTTCAGTTTTTGTCGACCTGATGGGGAAGAGCGGGGGAGGGGGGATGTCACATATAGATAAATTAAATTCATCTTGCTCCTCAAGCAATAGCAATAGTAAATTCAGTCTTTAGTGCTCAAGCCAAATAGAGTCTAGGAGCTTTCTTAAGCATCCTCAGTCATTCACATTCTTCATACTGGGAGTTAAAAATGTTAAAGTCATTGGCACAGCAAACTGACATAACAGCTAAAACCTTTGGTCTGTTAAACATATTAAAATGGAGAAAAGCTATTCTACAGGCACTCTCAGTACATTTGAATAGCTCTAGTGGAGTCTAGAGAAGGAATTTTAATATAAGAAAGATGCAAAACGTATCTTGAGTTCCTCAGACATAAAAGTTGCTTTACCTACCAAAATAAGAGGCAGGATGGAATAGAAGCATGGAGTTTGACAGGATTCATAAAACATCTCCAAAATTTAAATATACCTGTAGTAGGAATCTTACAGTTAGGAACTCATAGGAAGTAACCATGGACAGATTTCCAAGGGTAGTAAGAAATCTGTGAGCCAGGCTTGACATCCTACAGAAAAAAATCAACATAGAACCAGAAGAACTTCAGGAGCAGACCTATGACCTGACTTAGTCAGAGAAGCTCAGGGAGCTGAAAGAAGATGCTACTATTTCTTTCAGTGAAAGCTGTTTAACCTTTCATTAAATTAGTTTAATTTCCTGCCCCCTCTAGCTAATGACACAATTTGTGGGATACAGACCTGCCAGCTACCTGTTCTGCCTCATGGACACAGGCCCAGTTCCATAAAGAGGAGTGCTCTAGAAGGGGAGATGTGAGAGCATCATCACAGCTTCAGGTGTGCCAGAGGAGGGTTGGGAACTGGCTTTGGGACTGGAGTGCTGTCTTGAGTGTCACCAGACTTTGAATCCTCTGGGTCTTCTTCCTGCCAAGCAAGTTTTTCACCTGAAAGTCTAGACAGCCTCTTCTGTCAGCCAAATCCGAAGAGTAACTTGCTCACTTATGAAGTACTGTGAGTGTAGGAGAGCAATTTTCCAACATCTTGGTTAAGGTGGCACGGACAGGGACAGAGTACAAACATAATTTATTTTCTTCCATGTTTCCCATTGTATTACTACTCAGTCATAACTTCATGTAGGCTCAGATCACAGCTTAGATGCCAAAATTCCCCTGAAACCATCCAGACAGAGCTGGCATACCCGTCTTACACGATATGAGTCCCTGCAGATGAATTGATGCCTGAATACCCACCTTGCAAATCCAGCCTGAGGACTGACTGGACCTTGGAAACTTTTTATAACACTCTCATTTTCATGTACCACAATAAAGTAAGCCCTGAAAATAGACAGAATCATTTTCTGGTGTTAAAGGCTTTAGATCGTTGAAGAAAATATGTGGGTAAAACGTATTTTCATGGCAAATAGGGACAAAATTTCAATCTCAGTATTATTTAAAGAAGAAAGCTGAATTCGTTTACAGGGCAGGTCAGACAGATGTTCCACCCAAGGAGCCAAAGCATTACTAACTATTATATTTGTGTTTTATTACAGAGCCTCAGACCCATAGTCATGGCCAGGACCCCACTGTCATGGATGATATGTCAAAACAGAACTAATACCTTTCTTGACTTAAGCCTGAGAAACCCACTGGCTTTGGTGTGGTTACTCCCACTGCAAAGAGTAGCTCATTTGCCCTCATATACAAACCATTTATATATTTTAGGCACAAATAAAAACCCTAAGCCCAAAACCAAACACAAACAGGAAAGTATACAATATATGGCTGTAAAACTTAGATTCACCATGAAAACTGAGAGATGGGTTTCCAACAAACAGCAATGTGCCTTTCCTTCCTGTAAGCAAAGAACACCACGACAGCCCTCCTTCTCTCTTGCTTTGGCATTCTTTTCTGTTGGTAATTTCCAAAGTCTCAGGCTGGCCCCATACCTAGAATAGCAAATGTAGTCAATGTAAAAGTTGATTATAAAACTACTTGAATGAAACTTTGCATCTCTTATTTGCAAATATAATTAAATAGTACATAAAAATCTGCTAGCACGTAACTCTTAAATTATGATTATGATTAAACTGAAGTGTTTGAATCTGTAGACAAGTTCTATTAGCCATACACAGTAATTTATTTTACCAATGACCATGACTGGGCTTTACCTAGGCACTGGCCAAAACATGCCACAAAATTGGAGATGTTTTAGAAGTTGAATGAGAAAACTACTTTCTTGCCTTCTTTCAATCTCAAATAAATAGCAGGGTACTGTGTGTGCTGAAAGAGAATCGTTTATGTTGGACTAAAACAGTGAAGGAAAAAAAGATGCAAAGGCCAGAATAAAAGTAGGCTGGGTGCCTGGAAATAAATATGAATATATTCAAAAAATATTTCAAACTAAGGATGTGAAAAATGGAAAACCCAAACCAAAACTAGGGAAGGAACCAAATATTATTCAGTTTTAAGACGAAGAAGTGGGATAATACCAATCTCAAGCAGGGCAAAGTTGCTTCTGAGATCTGGGAAAACAGGAAATTTTTACTCCTTACCTGCTCTGATGAGACTCTTGAACCATTCCTTTGTTTTCTACAGATTTGCTTTGCAATTAGTCCCTAATCTTTTGCCTTCAACTCCTGCAAAGGCAGGATGATCATAATGCAACCTTCTTGTGAAAGAACAGCAATTGCCTGTCAATTGACCTGCAAGATTGCAGGTTTTGACTGTTTGAAATGAAGCAGAATTTAGGCCATCAAAAGCATGCTTTCACCTTCACCAAGGGCTTTCACTACCAACAGCACAAGGTTTTCATGCTTTAGCCAGAGGAATACTCTTGTCTGTCTGGGTTTGCCAGACAAACATCGCCACTGTCCATGGCAAAAGCACAAGGAGAAAGATGACAGCATGTGCCAGATGATGCTTAATAAAAACACTCTTTATTCACTTTCTACCACAAAATCTGGGAAGGTCTTTTCTTCTAAGGTTTCTCTACCTTTACCATTGAGAGAATGAAGAAATATCAAACTTAACCTATTAGTTGGTATCTAGGTAGAAGACCATAAAAGGCTAAATGCTGCTATGAAACCATGACCAAAATGAGGATCTCTCTGATATTCCACCTTTGTATTGCAATACATACTATCAGATAATTTTTTGCTGGTTTTGTTTTTTCATGATGAGCAATATCTCTCTTGAGGCTGCAAAATAAAGAACTAGGTCATCATGTTTATTATAATGCACCAGAAGTATAATTTTTCTTAAATAAAATGGAGTCAGAAAAGGCTAGTGACAGAAGGACCAAGAATCTTTGTTAAAAAGTTATCAGTAAGGGCAAAAATATAATGACTACATAAAAAGATCAAAATCAAGAGCATGGACAAGAGGAGCACAGAAAAGACTACAGAACATAAAATATACTAAACTGTAGATACTGAACCAAGGGAAAGAAAGGTATCTACAAATGAAAAAGTTAAAAGTGAAAGAGAGCCAACACAAAAATATTATAGAGTATATTCAAAATATTATAATTTATTTAGAAAACATGCATTAACAAGACCAAACACTGAATGAGCAAGAAAATCCATCAAACCAGAGGTCAGACAGAGACAGAGAAATAGGCAAGTCAGATGCAATGAATGGTGAGAAAATACATCAGATAGGTTAACAGAGAGAAGGAAAACAGGATTCTAGTCAAATACTGGAGGACTTGTACTGTATATAGGACAAATTACACGACAGGCAAAGGAGCAATTAGTAGAAAATAAGCCTGTCATTTAATCCTAGGAGCTAGTTAGAACCCAAGCGGATGAGAAATGTGGTTTAAGTGGTTTCTCTAAGATCAGCATCCCAGAAGCCCAGTTAAAGAACATAAACAGAAAGATGGTGTCAATCACGCTTGTTGGAAGCAAAATGGCACAGGAATGGTTTGACTTAATCCCTGAGGGTTGAACATTGACTCTAACTTTATCTTCAGGTTTCAGCCTACATTTAAGAAAACCCCTCTGTTCTATTTGCTGCCCAGAGATTTTGACATTCCAGTTCTTAACTGTCTTTCTTTCTTCATAACTAAGAGGATGACTGATCAAACCAAATCCAACAAATGTCAAAGGCATTCTTTCAAGGCCAGTATGTGGTCTCAAAACATCTCACTTCTTGGCAATGACTAAAAGCAAGAAGATTGGGCCTGAGACCAGATGATGGTCATTATTTTTAGGGAAAGGTATTTGTGTATTCATATTTAGTCATATGTTCCATCTAAGACATCCTATTCCAAGGTTGGTTCTCATTCCAGTCGGCTACGCATCACTGACTCCCATGAGAACCTTGGAGTTTCAGTATTGTACTTACTCACTGGAAAACTCTCTTCCACAGAGACATCTGGTGTCCCATACAACTAAACAGCAACATGTTTCTTTAATTTGGGGGAGATGTTGCCCCAGCACTTCAGGCTCCAGAGCATGGGCTCACATTGATAAGGAGCACCACAGACAGAGGACAGAAACGCTTTTCACCAGCTACTGCTCTGCATTTCACTGCTCTGTGAACTCCAGCTGCATTTTGTAAAAACAATCAAAAGTATTTAGTTATAAATGAAAAACAAACAGGAAGGCCTTATCTGAAAAGATAGTCAGAAGTAAGTGTGCATGCATGTATGTGTACATAAACAGCTGATGATGTAGGATCTGTCAGCACAGTTGTGTCACTATGTAGGATTTGCCATTTTATAGGTCTCAGAGCCATTTATAAGCATTGCTAGTGTCCAGGATCAAGAAAAGCAGGAGAAAAAAATCCTTCTCTTTTGGAAATACACCCTTCTCAGTGGTGGGCTTGACTTAATGTAGCTGCATACTGAACTTTATGCTGATTTAGGAGCATGTGCAAGACTAGACCAAAAACAATTTTAATGGGACACAGATAAACTATCAATGTAATCTTTCCCAAAACTAAAAGAAGGGGGAGGCCTGGTCCTGCAGGCAGACTGATATCTACATCTCAACTAATACAAAGGAGTAATTTTGAAATGTTAGTATCTTGTAAACAAGTCAGTACAAGTAAAACTGAACCACATTTTTTGACATTTTCTTATTTCCAGATTTCCATCTCCCATTGCCAATGTTTCAGTTATACACAGTGACTGCTTTCCTGTACATGGAAAGTACCACAAAATCCCTTTGTCTGTGCATTTGTTTCTGTAGGCTCCCAGGGCTGATTTTTTACACATCAGTGACAAATATAATTTACAAAATGTTTCCCTTTTTTTGTCATTATTTATTTCCTAACCCATTAGTGAATCTTATCCCCATCATCTTAGTAACAACACGTCTGAAGCTGACATAGAAAGGCAGGAGAGACTGCCCTTACCACACAACTTTATTGATGTTTCTGCATCAACTGTGATTCTTGGCAATCCAGTTCATCCATTCCCAGCCTTGGTCGATGAAGTCATACCCACGACCTTAACAAAGAGAGATTCAATTTCTCCTCACTTATGTTAGGTGGGCTTTTCAATGTTCTCCTAAGAGAGGTTGAGGACTCCAGATGCCCTGTGAGAAACAGCTCCAATTTATTTCCCCTGCCATTGATAACATTCATGTGCCTCATACTCCCTGAAGAAAAGACATAGTACTGCTTGGAACTTGGGATCCCAAAGGCAGATGTGTTTTACATTTCTCTAGTTCACTGAATACCTCAGGACTAGGGCTGCTGGTTAGGTTTCCTGTGGGAAGCAGGGCTCAGTGCCTTTGTCACTTCCACCTGCTTTCCCATAAAGCTAGAAGGAAGATGGCTGAGATTTCTTTTGTTTAACATTCAGTTTGCTTGTGCTGTGTGCATGTCTGTCTGTCTGTCTGTCTGCTCAGGGAACCACCAGAAAATTTTCCCCCAGTCCAGTAATTTTGAAGTCATTGGATAATCTCAGTTAAATTTGATGCAAGACTGGGGCTCTCTCTCAAGTGGTTCTACAACATACAGCCTGGTCCTTGACCATATTGTACAGGATAACTCACATCTGCTTTCACCTCGGGGCATGGTCTTTGAGTGCATTTCTGCCCTTTTCCATCTTGATTTCTCCTACACTCTTTATGCCAGACAGGAGGCTGGTAATGGATGCAGGATTTGTCCAGTTTCCCAAGAGATGGGTGTAGAGATGCAGCTGGTGTCCCAAGGAAGAGAAAGGCTGGAGACCATCACAGTTCTTTCTGTGCCAGGCACTCAGCTCCCTTAGCTTCAGACCATCTGCTTTGTAGTCTATTCCTGTTACCAGCTTCCCCTTATCTTCACCTATGGTCTCTGTCACTGTAAAATATTAATATGTATTCATTTCCCCCTCCTTTCTAAGAAGCCCAGAACAAAAGGGAATCCTGCCTTAATATTTTTTTAATGCTGCTAGGATTGTCACAGGTCAACATCACGCTCTTGTAGGTAAAATCTTTCAGTGATATACAAAAAAATGTTCACTCCTACAGCAAAATCTGTATTTTTATCAAGTATGAATCGTTTGGGAACTGTGTTAAGTTTGACAGCTTACAATGGAAGACAATAAAAATTAATAGTCCTGACTTTTCTTCTGAGGTGTTAACAAAATTTATTTTACTATGGCAAAAATTTGCCTTTCAGCAGTTTTTCCACTATTCCATTTTAACTTTTAGATGATAATTTTAGCATTATATTTCTATATATATTCATTTTTTTTATGTTGAAGTTTTGACCTTATCCAAGTGAAATAACACAATGACTCTAAACATAGCATTTTCTGGAACAACAGGCCTATAACTCACTTATAAACTCTCCTTATAAACTACATTCTGTAGAGCTCAGCAAATAACAGAGTTTGTAGTCTGGGACTGAACCAAAAATGTTGAAAAAGAAATTTCATTCAAGCCAAATCAAAACAAAAACTGACATAACAAAAATAAATTAAAAATTGAGTAGGCTACTAGAACAAAAAAGTTTTTCCTCTTATTTTAAGGATGGTAATGTCTCTGCCCTTAGATATCTTATTAGCCACTGATTTGCCATATTCAGACCAGCATCTTAAGTGGTTTCTGTCCATGGGAAGGCTCCTTTTTGGTGGACATAATGGGAAAAGACCTTCCTGGCTCAGACTATGTCCTAGAGGAGCACTTATCCAGTGCCTCTCTTGCCAGACAAGACCTCTTGGTGTCTTGGAGACATCCAAGCACAGGCTAGAATGGCCCTACTTGCATTTATTTTCTTTCCTTCTCTAATTTTTAAATCTGTATGGGAGCACTGAGCAGCACTGGATTCATATAAGCTCTGGCCTGACACTACCTTCACCGCCATCAGCATCCTTGGTCAGAAAACCACATCTACTTAACTTGAAATGACTGATTTTGAGAGTGGGGACACAAGGGGAAGCTATCAGGCACAAGATCCTGTGAAAAGGGAGGTTTAGAAGCTTTTCAGGTCCTGCCCATGACCAGAAATCCTTCTGTCTCTATAAACAGCAACACGGCAGCTTGGTCTAGTTGCTGGTGTTGCTCTGACCAGCAGTAGAGTGGGACTTGCTTGAAGATTAAGTTCTTGAGGGAAAAATAAAAAACAGAGGTGGAAATTAAAATCAAAAAGGTTTGTTTTCACAGGAAAATGTTGCCAATACACCAAAACTGAGTAATTCCCTGAGCACTGATGCTAACAAGCCCCAGTTGCCCATGTTTTCTTGTCTCAGGACCAAATTCCCTTGTGTCCCCCAAATTCTAAATGTCTCATTGAATTACCTTGCAGTTTGAGAGAGCTGTAATATCACTTTCTTGTGTGCGTTTCTAGTTCCTAATAAATACATGTTGACAGGAATGTCAAGAGGTCTTGCTCTCTCCTGGCTGCTTACCTTCAGGAAGATCACAGGAACCTTTCGCAGTTTCCATCACATTTTGCGCAACTAGCTAGGGAAGTGGGCTAAAAACAGCAGCAGATGCCAGAAGTCCTAATACTTTCCTTTCCTCTGCTCCTGTTGCTGCTTAGACTGCAACGTGATACTAAGCACTAAGAATAAGCTTGAACATCTGTGTGATTCAGGCCGTCCTCTTGGTGGATATGAAGTCTAATCCTCTTTATTTTGATGTTCTCCTTTTCTGGCTTTCCTGGTTCAAATTATCAGCCTTATACAAGATAGATGACCCTTCTTCTCTTGCCTTGCTGGCTGAGCACCACATAACTAAAAATACAGGTTTTTTGCATTTACAAATGTCTTATTACATTGTTTTACTAAAACTAGGAAAAATTTGGCATTTCCTGGGATACTGAAATCAAGGATTAGAGTTTGTCCTCTGCAAGACAATCAAATCCAATTCAAATTTTCTAGAATTCTCTCCTTTCTCCTGAGACCCACCTGAACATTGCTATGAAAAATACCTCTGTAAATAGTCCTTGAAGTGGAGAAACAACTTCACCATTGTGCTCTGGTAGCTACCAGGTTCTCTTCCCACCAAAATGATTGTAGATTTTTTTGCTAATTTGACAGTGCCCAGGAGGGAATAAAATGCTTCACAATACAGATGAGAAAATCCAAATTACTGCCTGCAGCAGTTTGGAAGCATAGCGTGGTGACAGGGATGACAACAGAATAGGGGAGCACCGTTAGAAGGAAAAATCAAGTATGAACAGTGAGTCCATACTGCTGTTCCCTGAGACTTGCTGTGCAACATGAAGAGGCAGAAAATCAAGGATTTCTAAACTATGAAACACAGAATTCCATTTTCTTTCAAGTAGATTTTCTTTTATAAAATCCTGTTTTTTAAAGAAGTCTAAATAAAAGAAATAAATTCAGAGTTGTTGTCACCAGCTCAGAAAAGCAGATTGATTTCAATAGCCCCATGGGCACATGAGCACTTATTTTTTGACAGAATGATAATAAGTATTGAATAAAATCTGAACCAATGATTCATGTGGAAATACTGGCATCAGAAATGTTTTATTTCTCAAATATTTTGCCATTTTGAACTGTAATTATTGAAGTAATTTCTGAATCTTTCGCCCTCAATTTTTCTAAAATACTTTTCAAACGGACCTGGTTTTGCTGTTTAGCAAACTGTAGAGAGAACAATATAAGACGACCTCTTTGAAGAAAAATGTGATTTCAATAGATTTCAATGCTATTCTACTAACAGAAGAAGTGTTTGACTGCAGAAGCTACATTAAGCTCCTCACATCCCTAGTCTGGCTTGGGAAAACAAATCTAGGAAGCTCTTTATTTTCTTCTATTTTTCTAAGTGAAGACTGCACCATTGACTTCATAAGACTTGCTGTGGTGTGAGCCACAAGACTTTCTGCAGCTAGTTATAGTGTTATTTCAGTCTGAAATGCCACCAAAAATAACTAGCACAAACTCATAATTTTTAAAGAAAACAAACTTATTTTTGTAGAAATTCAGAATACATACATTTTTGCATAGACTTGTAATACCAGCTGAGGGCAGTGCTAAAAATCAAACATCCTTTAAAAATATATGCCTTTTTCCTGTAAAGGATTTAATGAATCTATGCAGCAAGGCAGCTTGGATTTCTTCAAAGAATAGAATTCTAATTGTTACTATTGATATAGCAATAGCATCTAAATACTTCTGTGATTTTCAAGCCTCAGGGATGTTGAGTAATGTGCAAGGGAGACAGATGCTGCTACAAAGCATTACTGTTTGAGATGAACAAGCAGCACAAAGGATAGGTGACAGGGGAAAAAAAGACACAGAACAAGGAGTGATCTACACAAGACATGCAAATGAAACATTAAATTAAAATCTTAACCCCTCACTGCCATGCCTTGTCCAAGTGGAAGAATTGTAGGTTTGGTGATGGCACAATGGCAAGACTGAAATCCTAGCCCAGCAAAATCAGTGGCAGATTTTCTCAAAAGTTTCAGACTAAGAATTAAATAATTTTGAAGACTCCACTGTGAGTAATGTGTTCAGGTCTGAGGCTCGTCCAGCATGACAGACATGGACCTGCTTGAGCAGGTGCAGAGGAGGGACACAAAAATGATCAGGGATCTGGAACACCTCTCCTGTGAAGACAGACTGAGAGCTGCAGTTGCTCAGCAGAGTGAAGAGAAGGCTCTGAAAAGACCTTATAGCTGCCTTCCAGTACCTAAAGGGGGCCTAGAAAAAAGATGGGAAGGGATTCTTTATCAGGGAATATAGTGATAGAAAAAGGTGCAACAGTTTTAAACTGGAAGTTAGTTTAGATGAGATATTAGGAAGAAGTTTTTACTATGTGGTGAGACACTGGAACAGGTGGCTCAGAGAATATGTGCTTGTCCCATCCCCAGCAATGTTCAAGGCCAAGTTGGATGGTGCTTTGGGTAACCTGGTGTAGTTGGAGGTGTCCCTGCCCATGGCAGGGGGTTTGGAACTAGGTGATCTTCCAAATTCTTTCCAATCCAAACTATTCTATGATTTTAAAAGGGATTTGAAGGCTATGACACTTTATCTACCAAAGTCAAAGTTCATACTGACTGAGTGACCAAGGTCTTGTATTTCAACTCTATGAAGCATGTGTCTGCTCCCAGAACTCAACTCTTTTGCAGTTTTCTTTTAGAGAGTTACTGAAGAACTTTTATCAATCCTCAGTGAGCCTACCTCTAATTTCTCAAGTTTTCTACATTTGGAGCTGTGGAAAAATTTCCAATACACAGAAGGAAATCTTCTTAATATGCTTAGGCTTTCTTAAATACTGAGTTCCTGTGAATTCAGCTATTTAATATATGGCATAAGTTAACGTATGTACAAATATATTTCCTTATCCTAAACTGCTGGATTCTGAAGACTGTGAGATATATTCTAAACACACTGACACAATTTTTTCAGTTCTTTTTTAGTGATGCACTCTTTGTGAATAAAATACACAACAAAATCTAAACATAGGTTTAGAATCTTGGTAGAAGCTGGCTTCAGATTCCAGATTCAGAGAGACACAAATTCCAGCAGAGCAAAAACCTCTTATAATCAGAATTATAATCAGAAGTATGTTAAATTTGAACAGATTCAATTATTCACTTCAAATAAAATCGATTGCATAAGTAATTATTTCGTTTCACTGTGAACAGCTTATGGACTAATGGACTAGTTCATTATTAACATTTTTTACTCATAAATTTTCACAGAATAATCAGGATGATCTTCAGATTCAGAATGTTCACCAGATGTTCTCTCTGACCACTTTTTGTTGTTATTTATGCTGTGATTAGCCACTCGAACCATATGGCGTTGTTTCTAGTCACTGAATCAGTGACAAATGCTTAGATCTGGATGGTGATGAAAAAAGATCATTTCAATTATGAATCTTCAAATGAAAAAATCATGTCCCCAAACCCTTTTCTTTTTCATGAATTGTGAATATTTTCACCCATTCCATGGGGACATCCAAGCAATGATGAATAACATAACACATAAATTAGTCCTGGGGCATTGCTTTTTCTCAAAGTTTGCACATACCATTCTTTTCTCATTTGACAAGCTCCAGCTTTTCCATAGGCTTTCCACATTTTAATGACAGCTACATTCTTTGGACTTTGGTTGCTATCATCATCATCATTATTATTATTAGCCTTTGAACTTCTTATTTCTTCAATTAATTCGATGTATTGATTCAATCAGCATATTTACTTTTCAAAACATGCTTTCAAATAAATATTTCTGGGCAAGGCAGACATATTGGCTCATTCCTTTAAGAAAACAAATACCATTTTAGGAATATTAGGGGAAAAGCCATATAAATTGGCACTTTTCTTAAAGATTTCTGCACATGGCAGCACATTTTTTCACAGTTATATAAAAGTCAACTTTACTTGAATATTTCTGAGAAAACTAACACCTTTCTTCAATATCTGGAAATGATTCCTACATAAAACCAATGTGTCTCAAACTTCCAAATTTTATGACTACTAAAAACATAGCCCACATGGCATATTTCATAATACTAGTCTATTCTATTCATACTTTTACATCAGTCATCATCTTGATATCTAAATGCACAAAGCTAAAAAAAAATGGTTTTCCTATTAAAAAAAAATCGAATCTGACTTCTCAGAGATCACAGAAATTTACTTCACATAATGAGCAAGAATTTGCTCTAGTCTCAGCATCTTTATTCTCAGTATCTTTAAAATGAACTGAGAGAAAACAAAAATATAGCTACTGTTTAAATTTATAATTTTGCTATCTGCAAAATAACAAGGAATTTGAGGGACACAACAGTTCAATCAGTTTGGATTAAAATACTGTTCTACCCATACAAATATAAGGTGCTATGTGTAGGAAGAGTGACACAATTCACAGTTGTCGAATAAGAACATCTCCTGTGAGGGACAGGATAGGAAGGGTCTTAGGGCATTAGGACGTGGAAGATCTGATCTAACTGTCACGGTTGTCCCTTCTCCATGTAAAATTCTGTGAAGCTGAAAAATAGAGGACATCCAATCTGGGCACCAAACAGCAACAGAAACTGAAATTTGACCAGCACTTCCACAGGCAGTTAGTTTCTGACATTATTCATTCATCAAAAACTCAGACTTTTTCTTCCATCCTTCAAGTGTTTCATAACAAAAATGCCATTTCATAATGAGCAACATTTCTGAATAGAAACAGTAGAAGGGAGTCCTGCTCCTCAGTAGTGTTTTGCCTTCTTGAATCAGAATCTTGTTGCCATGCTGTAGTCACAAATTTAGAAGGGTTGCATTAGCTACTGTAACTGAGAAGTGCTTCAGGAATTATTATAATCACTGTAATTGACAAATTTCAGACCATGTTTTCCACTCATGGCCTCTAGAAAACAAAGCAAAGATTTTCACAACCTTCTGGCTTGTGTTTTTCAGAAGTATGGAAAACATCATGCCACTGTACGAGATTCCTGTTGTATCACCAAGTGGTGCCTTAGAGTAACAGCTATGCACAGCCTGATATATCCCACCAGAATTGGATTGACCACACTTAAACAACCCATGCAGATCCATACATTCATTATGAACTTAATTATGGCTTCCACAGGTACAGCAGCCAGACTGGAGCTACTTTACCTGCACAGTAGCATCCAACCTGCTAGAGGCTACCAAACATATAGAGGATCATAGGTATAAGTAAATTATGCCCAAAATTCACTTAGATGAAACTACTGAGTGGAAAAAAGGGTTCAAGAAAAAGCAGACATATAGCACTTCTAATGTAGACTGCATATTTTACTGTAAGTCTGGATTTCTCACTTACAGTCCGGAATTTGACTCCAAGGATCAGCTTCCCATGAGTTAGGCAAATCTGACAGAATCTTTGCATTTATTTCTATGCACATACACATACACACACCCACACACATACCCCCACACCAAAAATATTACAAATGTGTATGATATGCCCCTGTAATGTGCAAGAGGTATTGATTATTTTGAATGTTCAGAGAACTTTCTGGTCTGCCAATGATAAGAAGAGTGAGGAAAAGAGTGGAGGGGCAAAGGAAAGGGAAACGGAAAGGAGAAAGGCAAAGTAGAGAAAAAAAGAAGAGAAAAGAAGAGAAGAGAGAAAAGGAGATGAGAAAAATCCTACTCCTTCACATAAAACAGATCTTTTCAGGATGCACGAAAATGCCTGATGACATTGCTTATTTGGATGAACTGTTTCTCGTTATATCCCAGAACACTTCTCCTACTACTTCCAGTGCTGGTTCAACTCAGTCACTTCACTCTGGAGAGAACCATATGTTTTGTATAAAAAATCCACAGTGATCTCTCTGTACTTTTCACCACTTCTGAAGTACTCCAACCATTTGTTTGTGTTCTCATTTAACTGGCTTCGTTCCTCTAAGCCCATTGAGTGCTGTCATATACCTTTGTTGCTTTTAAAATGAATTTTGGATACTTCAAACAGATGAAGAACCTGAGATGATGCTGGCTGAACTATCTGTCAATAGCATGAAATAAACTTCTTGGTTGCCCTTCTGGCTCTCTCCTTGCCTTCCATCTCTTCCAGCATTTGAGCATGATATTAATCACACACACCCTGTCTGATCACCATCCAGCTTCAGCCCTTCTGGAGGCTCAAGTTTTTATGAAATTGCACCAGAAGATGAAGCCGGCTGGCTGAGCACAGAACATAAAACAAATTAAGCCAAGAAAAAAAAGCTGGTAAAGAAATGTGATGTAAGAAAAAATTTCTTTAGTGTATACAGTAAAATCTATAACTTCCTTTCCTATTGGAGTTGAGGACAAATATAGTACAGAGGGATGGTTATTCATCACTTCTATCGACAGCAATTTTAGTGCTACTACATTTGCAGTAGCACAAGTCATACTTAGACTGGAGAATATTCAGGCCTTGCAGCATCAGTCAGGAGGAAGAAGCAGGGAATGTGCTTACATATAAAGCTGCAAAATTAAACTAAAGGAGGAGATAGAGCAGGAGGCAATTGCCTAGATGCATATGAATACTCTGCTGAAAATGAAAGGTGGTATTTTTCCTTCAAAACCTAGAAGACTCCTAAAAATATATCTCATTCTTCTGAGGAAACAGGAGGGCTTCCATGTAGGGTCTGCATTTCACCCACAAGGTCAACTTTGAACTAAGTGACTAGAATGGTTTTATTTTTCTTATAATATGTGTGTTTCTAAACTCAGTTTTTCTGGAAAGAGCAAATACTCATAAATAAATAACTTCACTTTATTTGCACTTTAAAACCTTTTTAGGAATCACTATCACATCACTATCTAGATTTCTAAGAGAGGAAACTTTTGTGACCAAGGCAACTTACATTCCAGTTTTGGGAGTAAGTGGAGAACTGCCATGCATTAGAATATCATTTCATTTGTATAAAGATCTCTAGACCTTTTATTAAATATTGGGGTGGGGGGGTATTTTTTATTATTATTTTGACAGAAATCCATTTATTAATTTATTTCATTTTCTTCAGGGCACCATGTCAGTGACCTGACAACATAAAACACACATTTACCAACATAGCCACACAAATTTCAAACACTAAGATAGAAATTACTTATAATCATTTCAGAAGTTTGATTTCAGTTACATCCTTTGGGATTCTCAGCTACCATTGCCCACTTAGAAAAATGAAACTAGCAACTGGAGCACAGCCCTTCCATCTCTGTTTACAGACCTTAAAAAACATGAACAACCCAATCCGTGAAGCATGGAAAGGGAAAAGGAAAATTACATAAATGAAGCTGAAGAGAATGACAAAACGAAATCAAACAATTCAGATAAAAGAAGAGCAGGAGGCCAAGTTTATGTTTTCAGCTTTGCAAAGTATTATTTCCTCATGTACAGTTTCTCACAGAAGTGATTCTGAAAAATAAGAATATCCAGAGCAGTCATTCAGTTCTATAAAGTAATATTGATAAGCTACCAATGTGTTTCTATCCTTGAAAGATATAGAAATTTTTTTTTTGTTGAAACTGTAAACCAAAAAATTTGAAACTTCAGTAAGTTTTAAATACAAATAATTGGGTTTTGTCTCCTAATTTAAAACATATGCCAAACTAAAACAAGCTTCAGTTTATTTATCTCTTCTTCAGAAGGCTTACTGTTCTTCAAGGGTCTCACTGCTTTGCTGCCAGAAAACATCTTCTCATTTCTATTATGAGGCCAGTGATGATGAAGTGTTCAACCCCAACACACTTGGATGGCACATCACAGAAAATGTGTTACATGCTCCCTACCAACAACCAACAACAGTACAACCACACCAGAACCCTTTCCTGTCTGGAAGCAACAAGAAACACGAAGATGAAATCCTGTCTCCCTCCACCCAGATGGAGTCTCAGCCAGGCAGGCTCAGGCAGACTCACAGAACAGCAATGAGACCTCACTGGATGCAGGATGCAAACCAGCCCTGAGCATAAAGAGGCAGGACTGTTAATACAGATTATAAAATTTCTTGCAATCAAAGACAGAAGATACGTTCCTCCCATATACTTCTGTTATGCAGGTCAAAGCTCTACTAACTCTTCTGGAGTGGCTTCAGTTCAGAATAAAAGCTCACATTGCATCTAGACCAAGGCAATCCCCACAATACATAATTTTGTAAAAAAATATGCTCTTAATATTTGCAATAATTAAAAGTATGTTTCTCTTCTTAAAAAATGAACTCATGGAGTGGCTGTGTTCAAGAAATCTACAAATGCACCAGACATGGACCAGGCAGTCTCAAATCTGCAACACTGTGCCTGGCACACCACAAGGCTTCCTGCAGAACACTGTCATTGCTTCCACTAAATTACCAAGACACAATTAATCTTGTGACATCTTGGTAAACTTGGTGATGTGGGATATTTAAGCAAGATTAGGAGTTTTCTGTTGGACATTTCATTCTGTTACTGCTATTATTGGCAGATTTGGTGTTTAGACACTTTTTACTGCCTTCTGTAAACCACTAAGTCTAAATAATTTAATTTTTTTCTGGAATTTTATTTCCAGTGAAACCAAACCATATGCACACCATCTGATTTAAAAAAAAAAAAAAAAAAAAAAAAAAAAAAAAAAAAAAAAAAAAAAAAAAAAAAAAAAAAAAAAAACACCACACTTTCACAAAAAAAAAAAAAAATCACCCCCCCCATATTAAAAAAAAAAAAAAAAAAAAAAAAAAAAAAAAGATAGAAAAAGAAAACAAAGAAAACCCAAGCTTCTAGCAAAAATAAAGAGCCAGGCTTAAAAGAGGAAAAAAAATGAAAAATGCTGACAGTTTTCCTGCCTTGAGGTCCTGTCTTTCCCATGCAAACCTGTTTTCTTCCCCAAGACTTTTGCCTTCCCCGTCAAAGAAAGATTTTGACTTTTTTTCCCTTTGAATTCTTATGAACTCAATGTTTATCCATTGGAAAACTACCCTGAGAAATAGGCTGCTTTATCTTACTTCCTTCTTATCTTTCACACTTTTCATGTGCTACTCCTGAGAACAGACTCGGGGTCTAACCCCAATCTGCTGCAGTCAGTGGGCTCTGAGCCAAGTTGAAACCCTGGATTACTACAGAATCTGTCATCAACCACTGCATAAGCGAAAGATGGACCAGTTTTTATCACAAAGAAGCCCTCCCACATCAGTAATCCCTCTGTTGAAACACCAATTGCTAGCCACGATGTCTGGAATACAGTCTCTGATTTTAGGAAAGCTCTGGACAAAACAAAGCCATGTCTCTCCCAGAGACTGGACAACTCAAACCACAAGAATGGAGCACTACTGTGGTTTCGTGTTGCATGCTTGTAATTAGAGTGCAGATTGGTAGTTTCTTCATTATCATCCTTCAGATCCTTCCTGAAGCTGTCTTTTGCCAACAGAAAAGAAAAAAAGTGGCAATGCTATTATGTTTGCTTAAAAAACTAAGCCATACCTTCCCACTCACACTCAGTCTGCATCCATCTATTGCCTCATACGAAGATCTTTATTCTATATTTGTAAAGCACCTATTAAAATGGGATCCAGACCCATGACTGGCTGCCCCGAGCATCACAAGAAGATGAAGGCATGTCAGCCTCAGGTTTCCCAGGTTCAAAAGTCTGATAATCTGAGTGCATCTTTTAAGTTTACCTTGAGAGGTAGCACTGCTGATCTCATAAAATGAGTGGGTTTATGTTTCTATGGAACAAAAAGAGTGCATGACCTACTGTACTGTTTTTGATGCATCCAGCCAACAAATGCATTATCTCAAATGCATAATGTAATGCCATCACCCATGTCATGGCTGTCTGTGTTGGCACTCTGATGTACACAGGTTCCCCTTTTTGCAAACACCACCACACCCATGGTGAAAGGAGGCAGCCAGTGCTGGCTGTCAGCTGGGACAAGATAATGGCAGAGTCCATGCAGTAAGACTTCTGTCCTCAGGTCTGCAACACAAGTAGTCCCCAAAACCTCCAGGCAGACCACCACCATTTTTCCTGTCAGCAGCATTTTAGCCACACTGGGAGAAGGAAGGGGAGCCTGAGCTCAGGTTTTTCCCATATAATTAGGAAAAAAATGAGGAGAACTTGCTGAAGCAAAGGATTTAGCACTCAGGCAATGCTAATGAAGCTCAAGGGATGAGCTTCCATTACTTTTGTTAAGAGCTTATCAGAAAACTTATTATGGGTTGAAAAGCCTAGCCTATGCTGCTGTTAGTCATCCTGAGTTTGTCCTTCACAGTCACTGGCAGTAGAAGACAGTGCTCTGGGTCCTGGTGCTGCTGACACATCTTTATCAGCTCTTCCCAGAGGAAAACAATGTCAGCAATGGCTGCTGATGATGTGAATGCTCTTCTTTACTAAATTGTGCTTTACTAAGAAACATCCTCCTCTGTGGAATTAATCTTCCTCAGCCTCCATAGCTTTTTTTAACCTGGGAGGTGTGGATTTGTGATTAGCCACAGGAGGAGCTCTCAGTCGGTGGAACACCATGTTCCTGAGGTCAGGACCAGCATAACCCAGTAAAAAAACAACCCAGCATCTGGAAAGGCTCTCTTTTCCAATGCTGGCATCTCATTCCATTCGATTCTTTTCTGGAAACCACAGTCACTTGCATATTTTCAAGTCCCAGGAAAAGCTAGTCCAGCTGGTTCCTGAAATAACTCCAGCTCTATTATGGCAAGGCAAGAAGGCAGGGATTTGTTTTTCTTTCTCTCCTGGTTTGTTATTTAGTGCTTTTTAAGAGACACGCATGTGGCAAACATCAAATTAAAATACAATCAGTCTCAACACTGTATTGACAGTGAAGACAATGCTTTCCTTCATACTCATTTGAAGATGGCTTATGTCTGTAACAATCTATGTCTGTCACCTCACTACATGCAGAACTATGTGCAATGCCTTTTAAAATGTACAGGGAACAGAATAAAACACTTGTAATCAAATTTAGTTTCCTCCAAAACTGAAAAATGACATTGGAACGGATATAGGTATGTGCGTTCAGATGCAGATGTATACAATTAAGCACTAAAAGGATAATAAAAAACTTGTGGTTGAATCTAACTTAAAAGAAAAATACTGAAGGTTGCTCATAAGTCTTGAAAACAGTACCTAAACCTGAATTAATCTGTGAAAATTTACTCCTTCATTAAAAGCTGAAGCTTTGCCTCCCATCCTTCTATCAAAGGCTTGAAATTTGGCAGAAAGACTGCACTAACACCAGATAGGAATGGTATGTCCAAGAAAAGCTGCCCAAATCTGGTTAAGGTTCTGAAGGAAAAAAAAGGCAAATGCAAACTTGTTATTGTTTGGCAGCAAAACTATCCCAAAATGTATTTCACTGAGCATGATTCACTGTGGATTGATAGGGCTTGGTCAGGACTTTACATGCAATTGCCCCTATTACCAGGTTCTGGAGCCCACCATGGGGTGGGGACAGACAGGGAATAACCAGAGGGAATTGTTCCTTCCTTTTTTCCTCTCTGGACACTTATTTTGACCCCTATCATGCCATTCAGATTTTTCAAAAAAATTTAAACCAACCAAATAATCTGAGACGTTTCATTCTACGAAAGCCTCATCTTTCCAGCAAGCCAAAGAACCTCTTATTTGAGTTTATTTTGGTGAGTACAAGGTTTAAAGTAACCTGATCCTAACTTACAATATCTGGATATTACCTTTACAACTCATTCTTCTAACAGAAATTTAATTTCACTAATGACTCACAGTAAAGCCCTCCCTATTTACAAAATACATTCCTGAAGTAGAATATAATTTTGCACTCATTGAAACACAAAACATGTTCCCTAGAGAGGTTTTGTCCATGGCAGAAAATGTTGAAAAATGCTTTATTTTTTGAAACCTTCAAAATTTGACTTAAGCACAGAAAGACTGGGAAGATAACTTGCACAAATTATGCTTTTAATTTAAATACAATTTTTCTAATGGGAAGGTGGTGTTGTCTGGGTTTTCTTTTTTCTCTTTTTTTTTTTTTTTTATGCTACTAAATGAAAGTTTGCACAGTGCAAAGAGTAAAGATACATATTTACTTTACTTCTTGAAATAGCAGGTGATTTTTTTATTTCCTGAAGACAACAGCCAAACTGAGAAATGGCATCTCCCAAGAGCTGAGCTGCTGTACACTGAACGCTAGATTTCCACTCTGTTCCAGTCCAAGGCAGAACAAGTGTACTGGAAATAGTCTTTTCAGAATTTCTTAGTGAGAACAACTACCTGGCAAGATCATTAATTTCCTTGCATTTTTATTAGATATATTCTTTGATTTTTCAAGATTCTTTGGTGATTTCAACTTATCCAGGACAGTTGGAATATTATCAATATAAGGGCATGAAGGGCAATGTATGCCAAGACACTTCACATAGTCTGGTCCCCATTTTTTTCCCCCAGTAAAGCTGAGTCAGTTATTTTATGCTAAAAGCAGAGCAAAATATGCACATGTCAGAGAGCAGCTGACATGCACTGAGATCGATATTGGCATACCCCAACGTCATGCACCCTTGTTCCCAAAACTCATGTACAGATGTATCTCTTGATCTCTGTGGATTGATGCAGTTCATGGAAAGCCCCTGGAGGATCAGTCACTGACCAGAGACAAATTTCTTTCTCTCCCTCTTTCTTCACTGTTACAGCATGCAGGAACATTGCCCCACTCACCTAAATTCCCTGAAACCAGCTCCCCTGGATGACAGACCTTACTGGAAATGGCAACATGGAAGAATAAGCACTCCCCTTACCAAATGATGAAAACATCTGCATAATAATTAAACCAGAATAATAGAAGTGCACTGCATTGGACCTGAAGGGCCCCTGTCCTTTTATTACTTAAGACACTGACAAACACAGCTGGCTAGTATTTATTAGCTGATGAGAAATTAGCCAGGGTAGTTTTAGATCCTTTTCAAAGGGAAATTGGTTGTCATAATTATTCATTTAGCTAAATAGTATCCATCAATATTTATGAAGGACAGGAAAGTAATGTAGACTTACTTCTGAATAAATTAGAGAAGGACTAATCTATGGTAGTTACATAATGGAGAAATGGCCTGCTTAACCTTTATTTACATTTCCCAAATCATTTTCCCAGAGTGAGCAGCCTGTACATATAAAGGAAAATAGGCAGACCTGTAGAACAGTGTAATGTTCCATTACATGTAAGGAATATAATGTAAAATACCAGTTTAAACTGAAAAAAATAATGCAGTCAGTATGAGCTCAGGGTCATTTTCTAGAATACATAACAAATTGCTGTGTCTAATATTCCTTTTGCACACAGTGCATTTCAGCAGGAGATGTGATGCAGCAAAGGGGAAGGATCAAAAACAGCCAAGGGGATTTCCTGCCTGCAGGCCCCCAGTCCACAGGCACATTGAGGTTCAACAGGCACTGACTGTAAGCAAAATAACCAAGATATATGTCTGTGGTAGAAGTCATCTCAATAACTTCTTGAAGTCAGAGCATTCTTCAGACGGGTTCATGCTTCTGGGAATGTTGCTGGAACTGATATTATTATCAAAAATTTAGTAAAACAGATTGCTAAGTCTTTTATGTTCAAACATTCACAATATTTGCTGATTATTTTTTACCATGCTTGATAGATTTTTCACAATCTCTTCCAGTACATGAACTGAGGGGTATCAGCTGAGAGGAAAAAGGGGCAGGCTGAAGCTAAATACATGAAAATGTTTCTTTGCACATTAGGTTGTTCAGCTGCAGGAGTCTGTTCTATGATATGTTCAGCTAAAGCACACATGAGCTTGGTCCTACTGGGCCAAGCCAAGGGGCTGTATGGGGCAGCATCCTGCCTCCAACAGGGGCTCCAGCCCAAAAAAGGAGTAAGACCCAATATGGATGTTCTTAGCTGCTTAGGTTACCCTTCGCTGCTGGCCTGAGTCCTTTTTATTTAGATATTTTACTGAAATATAAATACTGATATATTGAAAGTATATCCAAATGAGACTTCAGTGTGATCTCTTGCATATCCAAGTCATCACAAATTACCCAAACATCTTTACTAAATCTGGAAACTTCAACTAATTAATTTCCTTCTTCAAGAAATTACAAGTAAAATGAGTGCAGAAAGTGGGAAAGGGCTTGAAGTCTATTATAGAAAAGACGTCTACAAAGGGAAAAAAACTGACCACAGAAAAGATCAGTTCATAACAGAAACTGTTACACCTATGGTAGTGTGCTATGTTATAGTGAACAGATAGAAAATCACATCAATATCCCTGACAACATGCTGAAGAGATGGCCAGCAGTTGGGGTGGCCAGGAGATAAGATGGCCTGTCAACTTTGTGCAATGAAAAGACAAGAAATGCTTCAGTCAAGCAGCAAAGCCAATGGGATTTGCTGCACAGTCTCAGGGAATTCATTAATCTGGCCCAGCAGTCACACCTTGGTACTTTGGAGAAACATAAACCATAAAAAAAAAAAAAAAAAAAAAAAAAAAAAAAAAAAAAAAAAAAAAAAAAAAAAAACAAAAAACAAAAAAAAACCAGAAAAGTCAGCAAAGAGAGAATATATCAACATAACACGGGCTTCTTGGTGAGCAGCTTTTCCTTAACCTGTTCAAGACCTGAAACTGCTATTTTGCTCCTCAGCTCAATGAAAGTTTGCCCTGTGAAACAGCCATTGCTTGATCACCTGTGACAGACATTTGCAAACATGACCACAAGCACATAAGGTTTCTGAGGCCAAGGACAAACCCTCTATTACTGTTACTTACATACCCAAAACTTGTTATCATTCTACAGCAACGGCCAACACAGTATTTTAATAATATTTGTCTGATTTAAACTTTACACAACATATGCTGAATCCTTCAGTCCTGAGGGAGAGGGGGAGAGGAATATTCCCAATGCTATGGTTTAGCCCCTGTTAAACTAAGACAAAATCATCACTTGTTTCATTTTTGGGACTGGCTTGAAACCTTGGCTATGTTAAATCAATGAAAACACTGCTGTTGGCTTGAGAGAGCTCAGCATCTATGAATATACTATTCAAAGATGGGTTGGGGGAAAAAGGCTGTAAAATGCAGACAGCAAGGAGTTCTGCAGAACAACTGGACCTGGTCCTTCTAGAAAAACTTAAGTGTGTGTTCCCCAGCCTCATAGGGTCCATGAGACCAGGGTTCATCAAGGTGCTTATTTTACTGACCATGTGGCAGCCCAGAGCTGGAACTCAGCCCTCTTCCTCCTTCCAGCCTCTGTCTCTCTCTTGGCCCTCCTCTTCTGCTTCTCACTCAGCATGTACCACTGCCACCATCCCAAAAGCATGGCATTCACTCAGGGGAAAGGAAGCAAGATTTCACTCCAGTAAATCAGTATATTTTTCTCTATCCTCCAGCCTGAAATGATTGCCCAGGAATCATATAAAAATGTTGGAATTTTGAGTTTTTCTATCACCTTCCTATAAAAACCAAAAAAATGTGATCAAAAGTCTTGAGGCCAATGCCCAGCATGGAAAATGACACACACAAAAAAAAATGGTTAAAATTTAACAAATTTGTTTATGTCTAAGAAAGGGAACTGGTAAGAGAGAGTACTAAGGAGCCTCACACACCTCTGAAGTGTGTCCAAGTTTGAGCGGCACAGGAAAGTCATTTTGTATTGCTAGAACTATGCAGTGGTTTGTAAAGCAAAGGAAGAATGACCATCATTTCTGCACATGAAACTGCTCAGTCAGGATAAACTCCATTTGGGAAAGGGCAGCCATGAAGTGTCTGACCTGGCCAGAAATTTGGTGACATAACAGAAGCCAGGTTCAAAGACTCTTACAGGATACAAGTGGAATTCCAGATGCATCAGGGACCTTGGCTTGGATCAAGATTTTGTTGACCACACATTGAAATCTCCTGCTGAAGTTGGCAGATGCTGCTGAATTGATTCATTGCTGGTTCACACACTTCAGGCCCACAGTCTCCTTCTGCACTCCTGGCTTGTGTTCTTGGTGATATTTTGACCTGATTGGGATGTAACTGGGATCTAGGCAAAGATCTGAGCAGTTTTCACACCTGCTAAGTATGGTGATTGATGGCTTTTCTCCATTTCTCTTTTGCCTTCACACACAGGCAGAGAAAGAGTGCTGTCTTTGTTTTATCTGAATACCTTTTATACTGCTATCTGTACCTTAAAACACATTCAGGGGCAACAACAAATGCAAACTCTACATTACAGACTGGTATGGATGTATCCAGACTACTTGATATACCTTCTGCATCCAAACTTTTCAGCATTCTTGGAAATTTAAAAAAGGCATCTGTGCAAGAAGAATAACAAATACAGGCCATTTTATTACACAGCAGAACAAACTTCTAGACACACTTAAGTCCATAGCAAAGAGGGCTTTTTTTAAAAGAAGAATCATTTCACTTTAAAAATTCAAGAAAATAACATTCTTTAGAGCGTCAACATACTACAATTTTGTGGTCTCAGATTAATCAAAACATTGTCTTCTCATCACAATTATTGATAAATATCTATTTTGGCACCCACTTATGCATCTAGTCAGCCTGCCTAGGCAGCTTTACCCATTCTGATGGTGTAAAGGGCTGGTTTCCACATGAAAATGTCTCTTACTTACTCCAGACCTGAGCCAGAGGTTGAACTCTGAGCCAGATTGACCACCTAGATTTCTGGCAATTCAGAAAGAAGTGAGGATGTCAAGGACTTAGAGACACACCATGATTCTCTCTTGGCCATGGCTTGCACAGATCAGTCAGGCGTGAAACCAATTCAGTGCACGAATGACTCTTCCAGTGCAACCAGTCGTGCCTTCTGCGGCCTCAGGTGCCCAGAGGCCCAGCTTTGCTTGCAGCACTTTGCTCTCCCGAGCTGTCCTCCTCCTCTTCCCTGACCCTGCAAGGCCATAACTTACCTTCTCCGAAGAGGGGAGAAAGGAGGGAGAGGGAGAGGAATGGTGGGGTGCTACACCAAAACCTGTGCTGGAAGGACAGGTTTGGGGAGCATCACACCCAAAGGGAAAAGCCTGGGATGCGAGGTGCAGGGAAGTTCTGTTTGCTGCTGTTGCACCCCCCTGCCTTTGCCAGAGCCAGAGCTGGGGTGGGGGAGAGGCAGAGGGCACTGCCTGAAAGCATCCTAATTTGCTGTCAGAGAGCAAGAGGCCGGCTGCTGCTGAGGACAGGACATCATCTGCCGCTTGGAAAGAATTAATATGCAGTGAGACGCGAGCTTTGGATGCAAAGCTGCGGTGCCTGACCCGGCGCCAAGGCAGAGCCTGGGCTCCATGGGTTACAGGCATGTCTGTGTGGACACAACGATGATAGGTGAGCCGCTGGCTGCAGTCGGGGCGGCAGTCCCTATGGCCCTGTGTTTTCCTAGCTAATATTTAGCTGAGCGGCCTCCAAGGAAAACCCATGGGATGCTGGTGCTGGTGATTCAATAAGTGTCATTCTTCCCTCTGAGTCAGTGCACAACCATTTCCCATAAATGGGGTTAATAAGTCCTCGATGGCTGGAGAGAGAGCAGTCTTTTAGGCCAGACATAAAAAGCAGAAGTCCTGAACAGTAGTGTGAAAAACATTTGTAACTACAGCAAAGTGAAGGGATTTTCCTAGCTCAGTATAAACAAATGGGTTCACTTCTGCACATTTTGTTAAAGCAGTATCAGGCCCATTTTCCATTGAGAGCAAGCCAGCTTCAGAGCAAGACTAGTCCTGGTTCGGGGTGAAAATGACTTTTTTATTATGTACGAACAAGGTGATATTTTTGTCTGGGTTTTGTCCTGCAGTGAGGGATGTGAGGTCAGCAGCGAAGAGGAGCCATTGTGCCGGGCACAATAAAGACGCGATGGTGGGGGGAAGGACCACCACAGTGGGGGTCTGTTCAGAGGGGTGCCTTAGGCTGGGGTTTGCCAGGCAGGTATTTGAAATGATGCCACAATAAATGTCACTGTTTCTTCCAGCCATGCTGCACTGAGCAGTGGTGCTGAGCCAGCATGCTGAGGTCCCCAGTAGCCAGGAACGTGCACAGTCGCACCCAACTGTGCTGGGAGAGCTGCATTGCACTGGCTGTAAGCAGAGCTAACATGCAGCCCTGGAGTTTCACCATTCTTAGGGATGCAGATTCTTCCTGCTGGAAAAAAAAAAGTTAGTTATAAGGCAAGGTTTAGCAAAGAAAAAGTAATTTGGGGTGTACCTAAATCAGAAAGTTACAGTGAAGACATCTCATAGAAACCAAGTTAAAGGCAGGTGCAAGATATGCTGCTCAGTGCTGCCCAGGACTAGTCATTTACATCACCTCCACTACTCAGGTGACTGAGGTGAAATAGTACCTGCAGGGCAAAGAACTACAGATCCAGAGAGGGGTGAGACCTTCTGAAGGTGGTACAAGGGTGCTGTGGGTGCTGTGGGGAGGTGGGCTGTTGGCCAAAGCAGAGGAGGAAGTCTCCATTGAGGGGATTAATCACAGCAGCAGTCACTGCTGTCAGGAGGGAAGAGAGAAGGGGCCCTCCCCACACCTGCCCAAACCAGGTAACTGCAGGAACTTATTGCCATAACCTCAATCCTCACCCTTCCTCCCATGTTTCTGCTCTTGCTGTGTCCTATGTGGAATTCCAGTATAAGCTTTTCAGAAACACTCGTCATTGTTATATGTGGCTATTGCTATAATTTGTATGTTTAAGGGCCCTAAACATGCAGTGATAAAGGAAATGGACACCTAATGTGCAGCTAGCAGAAGCCAGAAATTGTCACAATTCCATATGACTGACGAACATGGTTCTCCAACAGAAGGGATGCTGTGGAGTTACTTAACCCTCTCTGCACCACAGCATTGGTAATTCTCACTTCTAGTAATCTGCCAGCAGCCTACACAAAAACACGACTCTCCACCAGAATTCACATGGCATAGAAACAACAGCCGTGGAGAGATGCAAATTCTGTGGTGTCTTTCCAGTCAAAATCATTGCAGGTGTCCAGTGCTTGTCAAAATCCAGTACTTTGTTTTCTCCTTGTAGCCTGAAAACTACCATTCCCTTCTTCTAAGCTCGTGTTTTACAGCAGCTTAGAAACCCTCACTGGCTTTTTTCAAAATGTTTAAAGGCTCCTTTACTTCTGTTCTCTCTTCTTGAAAAATGAGCCTTGGACAGCCACACTGGAAAGTTTTAAAGGAACCGCTCTGCTCAGACAGTCTAAATTACTTGGTTACGGGCAGTCATTAGAAGTCATTGTTCATTACAATTTTTCTCTTTGTTGGGCTTTATTTAATTGCTATTTGATTTCACCCCTGCATGAACTCAAAGGCATTTTAAAGAGGCTGGGAATAAAATCTCACTTGCAAGAAGCCAACATTTCTCCTACAGGGAATACTTAGGCTAGGAAGCAATTCAAGGTTAAGGTACCTACATTTAAAGTGCCTTCTTGTGAAGTAGGTGACTGAAATCCCGTTAGAGATGGAACTTGAAAGGTGACTCAGCTTACTGTAAACATCCTGCAGCTGTGCAGCAAATCACCCTGTAGCCTGCACAGACACCTAGGACAGGGCAGAGAAGATATTTTGGGTTTCCCTTTTGCCCACTTGCTGCTTTTCCTGTGCCTGGAGATGATAGCCTGTGCTGCACAGTGAGCAAAGGTAAGGAGGGGGCATCTGCCCCCAGGCACCCACATCTCCACCCAGGTACCCTCACTTAAAACTTCCTCCACTATTCAGAGTTGTTAACACATTTGGCACCAGCTTTGGGAAAGTTTAGAGCTTATCCTCTGACACTGTACGAGCACTTTGCAGACAGTGCTGATATATTAATTTTATTATTTATACACAGATAGCCATGATTTATTATTTTTAGATATGAGCCTTGAACCATGTTGCCAAGAAAATGTGTCCTCTGACACATTTGGTTTCTTTCTCTTTCCTTTTTGGAGCAGTGACACAGCCAGCCCTTTGCTCTGCCATCCATTAACATCTCACTGGAGCTGTGGTGGGACTGTGTGTGTGGGACAGCACTTCTTTGATTTGTTTGCCACTTCCAAAGGGGAGCTCATTTCCTAGTTTAACAGATGCTGTACAGAGTGGGGTTGTTGATGGCAGTGCAAGGGAAGTTAAATTTTATCAGAGCACTAGAGCCCTTTGCACGTATTTCACAGATACCTAAATGCCTCTCTGTTCTCTCCCACTGCTGCCTGTGCCGGCAGCCACTGCCCCTCAGCTACAGCCACAGGATGCTCACACGGGACCAGTGTTGAAATCCCCCAGGGTGCTAGAAAAGACAGCTTTTGCTGAGGGCGTGAAGGCTTCATCGGGTAAGGCAGACTGCTTCTGGGCAGAGACGTACTAATGAGCAGCTGCTGAGACCCTTCTGTCCCCAGTGTTTTCCTTCCAACAAAACTGTGAGAATGTGAATGTCTGATTTTCCTGCGAAGGATTAAATATCTACCCACATCCAAACATTTATACTAATGAGCACATTCTCGGGATTTCCTGGTTAAAACCCTTTTTTCCCCAACTACATGTTCACAATGCTCCAGGCAGCAATTGAAAGCATAGCAGGGATTCAAAGGAGAGAGATGGGGTGTTATGTAGACACTTTGCAAACAAATGTCTTGAGAGAGAGCTGTGCTGAGAGCCATTCCCTCACGTTTCACTGAACTCCCCCTTTGCCATTACACCATGGCACAGCCCTGCTCTGAGGAGCAGTAGCAGCTCTGGGCTGAGCCCCACGAGGCTGGCGACACTTTGGAGCCACAGGCAGGGATGTTGGACAGATGTCCCTGCACCCCTGGCACTGGGCAAATGCTACACAAGCCCTTTGTCTCAGCTGGGCTTCAAACTCACCCCTCTTCACCACCCCAAAGTGCAGCCCATGGCAGCCCTAGGGACTCAGATGCAGTCAACATTTCCTCAGATGAAGATTTTTAGTATCAGTTGACTGACTGGACTGTGTTCATAAAATGCACTTTTAAGGTTCATCAGACCTAGAATTAAAGCTTAGTTTTATAGGAATGTGTGGGTTTTATACATTTAACTGAGCAGTAGTGGTATCTTTGAGTATATTTTCAAGCAAACACATGAAGCACTTCTATAGTTGAAGAAAAAATTGAAATTAAAGGTGCCAGCAAGAAGCATAAGCATAATGAAATTATCATGGGAAAGACAGGGTATTTCTGGAGTATCACTCTGACAGCAGTAAAATGCTCATAAATTCAATCAAAGATTAGATGCCTGTTGTTTCCCAGATTGCACATGAAAATACCACCAAGAGGAATACATTTACAAGCAAGAGGAACATACAAGTGCTACAGCAGCTGTGTGTGTGCAGCTAAAACAATGGCAACTGGGTAAATAGCCCTGACCTCTGGCATTTGGCTCCATAAAGATCTTCCTAAATAGCCAAAAGCTCTGCTTTAACTAAGAGCAGCAAACAAGGTGTGTGCTGATGGTATCTGCCTATAAGGGGGTTTTATTTTCCTCATGCCACAGATAAATTGCATGCCATATTCTAGTAAATACACCAACATGGTTAAGACAGTTCCATTTTGCAACGATGTAGTCATTATTGTTAAATAGGAATTAATGGGATATTTTTGCTTTCAACACAATGCTGACACTGCTGATTTTATAACACACTTACTTCAGGCATCCTTGTCCTGTTTAGAGAATGGGAAAAATTGGACTGAATATGGCTTGAAATCTGCATTGGCTCCTTGATTTGGAGGGATGTCTTCGAGAGGCTCAGCAGAGATTACCAGTCTGATTCCGTCTGTGACACTACACAAACACAAATCTCAATGCTGACCTGACATCCTCACAGTTATCACTAAAGCACTGACTGTCTCCCCTGGGGCCAGGCCTTCAGCTACTACCCGTGGCAATCACAGTGATGCATTTGTACAATACTTTGCCATGTCCTCTACCTATCAATTCTTTTCATCCTGAAAAATACTCAGTTGTGCAGCAGCTCCTCAAACCACCAGCCCAGCCAGATGTTTTGATTTATCCCTCAGTGCCCAAAACAGTGGCAACTTCACAAAACACTTACTGATGCCTACAAGCTTCTTTTATTTAGAAAAAGAAATGAAACAAAAATTAATGAGTTAACTACCCACACAACACGTTAGCAAAATTAAATGCAATAAATAGTCCACCACACTTTCAGAAAGTTCAGTAGGGTAGTAAGTCTTTGTCCTAACTCATGAAGACCGGGTTTGTAAATGTGCAATGAGTTTGAGTGGGATAAACACCTCCCCAAAAAGCAGTTCTGGAGGGGACACTTGCAACATCCCTTCCACTGACAGGCAGGACACAAATCCTGGCTCCTCCTCTGAGACCCAGAACAGGAGACAGAAGATGAAGGAATGGGGACAGGGGGCAAAACATGCTCCATTTCCATCATACTGACAGCATGTAACAACAGAGCAATCTCCAACAGCAAACCTATCTTTTATTGATATTAGAGGCAGTATTAGAAAAAGCAGTGAAAAAATTACTAAGATGTCAGATTTCCCTGATGGCAATGAAAGCACTAAGACATCACAGGAGCTGCTCTGACTCTGCACAGCACATACTGAAACCCCAGTAAACTTCCCTAAACCATCAAGCACACAGGCTCTGCTGCTCTTGAGCTTCCTGTTGATGCAGAAGTTATAAATTTCTCTTTCTGCCTGTAGTAACTGTAACTTTATCTTTTAAACGCACAAAAAAAAAGAGTCACGACTCTTTTTGTGAAATCATCTAAGTTACAATGCTTACAATGTCACTACAGCCTTTAATATAATTTATGTGACATCATCAAGAAGTCTAATGGAGAGATAGTGGACAGCTTATGAAAAGGAAAACAGGGTACCAATCATGTTCAAAACATATACTTGATATTTCTTCAACAACTTGAACCTGGAGCTAAACATCATAAATGTGTCAATATTATTTTCTGGTGATATCTTTGAATGGAAGAGAAGTAAGTACATGTAAGTACAACCTTCTAAATTGCCACAACTCAATAATAAATTACATGAACATGTATAAATGTCAGAAAAAGTTGTTTCCAAAATAAATAATGTTTTACAACTCTTCATTTAGCTATGCTATATTTTCCAATTTTTTAAACAAAAAAATAATTTTTAAACTATATTTTTAGACAATACCGTCTATACACTGAATTTCTGTGGAGTTAATTATAAAATGTAGATTTTAGTGATTTGGAAAAAAACCATGCCTTTCTTTTAAACAGACCTGCAAGAAACTAGGCTCTTGTCCTGCTGAGGGACTTCAACCACCCCATTATCTGCTGGACATGTTGCACAGTGAGCTGTAGGCAAACCGAAGAATCTTGGAATGCATAGAGGATAACTCCTTGAGCCAGGTAATAGAGTGGCTGAGGAAGGTCAAGGCAAAGCTGGAGCTGGACCTGGCAAGGGACACAATAAATATCAGGAAGGGCTTCTACAGTTAACCAGTTCTACCTGTTAACCAGAAAAGGAAGGTCAAAGAAAGTGTACTGCCCCGATTAACACGGCTGGCAAACTGGCAACCATGGATGAGGAGAAGACTGAGGTACTCAATGACTTTTTTGCCTCAGTGTTCAGTCAATCTCTCTTCCCACTCCTCTCAAGTGGGTGGAATGCAAGATGGGTACTGAGGGAGCAAAGTCCTTCCCACTGTAGGAGAAGGTCGGGCTCATGACCACACGAGGAGCCTAATGAGATGCATCCCAGAATCCCGAGGGAACAGGCTGATGTGGTTGCCATGCCACTCTTCATGATATTTAAAAACTCATGGCAGTCAGATGAACCCCCTGGTGACTGGAGAATGGGAAACATTGCACCCATGTTTCAAAAGGGTAGAAAGGAGGACCTTGGGAACTACCAACCAGTCAGCCTCACACCTGTGCCTGGGAAGGTCATGGAACAGATAAATCCTCCTAGAAGTTGTGCTAAGGCTCACAAAAGACAAGGATATGATCTGTGACAACCAGCACAGTTTCACCAAGGGCAAGTCCTGCCTGGCCAACTCAGTAGGCTTCTACAATGGAGTGAATGCATCAGTGGACAAGAGGAGAGCTATGGGTGTCATCTATCTGGACTTCTGTAATGCCTTTGACACAGTTCCCCACAAACATCCTTCTCACTAAATTGGTGAAAGATGGATTGGATGGGTGGATGGTTTGGTAAATAAGAAATTGATCAGACAGTCACATTGAGAGGGTTGTGATAAGTGGCTCAGTGTCCAGATGGACATTGGTGGCAGGTGATGTCCCTCAGGGGTCTGTACTGTGACTAGCATTATTTAATATCTTCATTAATGATGTAGACAAAGGTACTGAGTGCACCCTCAGCACGTTTGTAGATGTCACCAAGCTGAGTGGTGTGGTTGAAACACCTGAAGGATGGGATGCCGTCCAGAGGGACCTAGACAAGCTTGAGCAGTGGGCCCATGTGAATGTCATGAGGTTCAACAAGGCCAAGTGCAAGGTGCTGCACCTGGACAAGGGTAACCCCCAGTATCAAAACAGGCAGGGGAATGAAAGGATTGAGAGCACCTCTGCTGAGAAGGACTTTGGGGTGCTGGTGGGTTACAGCTGCACGTGACTCAACAATGCGCACTTGTGACCCCAGTTCATTACAGAACAGGAGTGGATTGAAAAGTCCTTCCACATACAAAAAGATATAGTAATGTTAAATATCCCTTAAATCATACAGGTCACATGAAACACAGTGAGGCCATGCTTGTGACCTCAGCACACCTCACAGAATAGGATTTTTCAGCAGCTCCATTTCCAGTGTGGGGTAGGCAGGAACTGGAAGTGCACAAGAAATATGGGTGGCCATGGAGACAGTAAGGCCTGGGAAACGCTCTTGGTTTTTCAGCAGAGCTATTTGGGCCTTATGACTCACTTAAGGACTACTTTATAGCTTGGTGCTCTTCCACATTTCTTATGTATATTCTATATTAAACATGAACTAAAATAGACAGAAGCAACTTACCATAGAAATGTTGAGGGCTGCAGGCTGAAAGTAGGAGAAAAGTATTATGTTCAACCATGCCAAATACTGCCTACAGCTCCAGAGTTTACCTGAGGTCAAGCTAAAATGAGGCTTACAGACCATCACTAAGAAATAAAAAACCCTGCAGAAAAAACCCTTCCATATGGGCTTTTCAGCATGTCCACATGGACCAGCTTCTCAGGTGTTATTTCAGGGCCTGAGAAGGTGCCAGAGCAATAGCCTCTAGCAAGTGGAACTGTGGGAAGGGTTTAGCTAAGCACCAGAAGCTCTGGGGAGAGACATGAGAAGGCAGAGATAGGAGCCTTAGGTAAGAAGGAGATGTCAATGTGTACAGGAATGTTCTGGGCAACCAAGAGCTGGAGAAGGTGGATGTGCACTCAGAACTCTTCAGCTGGGCTGATGCATGGTGAGGGCACTCTGGATTGTCATGTAAGGCTGAGATTAAATGAGACAACAGTTCCTTGCTGTTGAATGGAACACAGCTGCCCTACGAAGCCAAAATTTCATTCAACTGTGCATTAAAAGGTGGGATTAATGCTTCTAATAGCTAAAATCAGTGTTCTTGCTTTCCTGTTAGTTTTTCTTGTTTGTTTTCACACATCTTAGGAAAAGCAAGACGGCATCCAGAACTGAGATTGATGACAGACTGTGAAGAACTAGCTCTTTAAACTTGTTTTATATCTTGTAGCATTTTTACAAATTCATTTAGCTTTTCATCACCACACTGATCAATGTGTTACAGTAATGTCCTTATTGGTTATAAAAAATCATTCCCACCAATATGACAATGACAAAATAACCAAGACAACAAGATACATAATACAGTTAGTCCTGAGCCTCACAATTAATTAAAAATAATTAGTGAGGCACTACAGGCATTCTGACTTGAAAATAATTCTTTGTTATTCTTGCCACCCAGTTCAGAGAAGGTGATGAAGGGGATAAAGTACAACTGATTAGCTCTCTCCTCCAGATATAAGTCCAAGGCCTCCTCAAAAAAGCAAAATGTCTTGTGCTGTTAAATGCCCTGGGAGGGGAAGAAGCCCAAGCTGCCTGAGAGCAGTTTGTATCTTCTTCATCCCATTTGTTGCAGCTCCTTGTGACTTGCTCTCTGGGTACTCATAAACTGCTCATTTTATGGAGTTTTACTGAAATATGAATCTGCAGCTCCTTTAGAGAACCCATTGTTTTGCTGTTTCTGAAGCTCTGTCAGGAATAAAATCTGTGCACTGGTCTCTGTCACTCCAGACTGCATGTCTGTGTTATATCTGACACAATGGCAATAAAAGAGGGCAGCAGAGTTAAGGCTTTAGAAGTTGGGGTGTGTGTCTTGAACTTGGGGTCCATGTTACATCTTTAGAAGGGGTGTGTGTCATTCCAGGGGAGTGAGAGGGGCTCTTGTATTTCCCAGCAGATAACTGAGCTTCATGGGGAAAGAGAGCCTCTTGCTCTTGAATTTGAAAGCCCTCAGGAGGGATTAATGACATCTGGTTGATGTCTGTGCAAATAAAGACACATTTCATGTTGCTGCTGCAATCCCAGGAAATGAGGGAAAAGTGAGTTTTTTGCTCATGTCCAATAAAAACTAAATGGGAATTTAATCTACAGGTACTTCTCTCAGAAGTGATCAAAGAAGTAATTGAATTAAGCAGACAAACTGCAGTGGCAAACCCTAAGCCCAAACGTGTCTTGATCAAAAAGCAAGTGCTGATAATGCATGAGCTGCAATAAAACTGATTAGGCTGCTGACTGGGAGGAAATTGGTGGTTTTGTTGTTGTTGTTATATTGACCAGATCCTCTAAGTCTATTAATTCCTTAGACCTACACTTGGCTAACATTTAGAGCACTGCAGAACCTATTATTTGAGAAATAACCTCAGTAAAGCCACAGATGCAACACGCAGAGATAAATGAGACAGGAATCAAAGCCACACAAGCTGGCTATCTTTCTTCTATCAGAAGTGAGGCAAAAATCATTAACTAGCTCTCAGAGGGAAACTTCAGCAGAAAGCCCAAGGGGGTGCGTAGGAGAAGAGGTGCTGCAGTGTAGTGCTACCTATTTCAGCTAACTGAAAACACATTTCAGCTAGTTTGCTGTGGTTTTCATTCAGAAATTATTTAGCTTTGATCCTTTGCTTTTCTTTCCTGATATATCCTAACCACCACCAAAAATGAATTGTGATCAGTGCAATCTCCTCATAGATGTTTGACAGAGCATGGGACATCCTGAAGACTATCACCAGGTTGAAGTAATTGTCATCCCACTCCTGCCTGTCTGTGATTCTTTAGTAGTTCTCAGGAGTCCTGCAAACAATATCCAAACTACACAAACACCATGTCACATTTCCTTCCTGTTTACACAAAAATATACATTTGTAGAGATAAACTTAGACCAGCTGTGGAACTGACCACCAACCAGAGGGAGGGAACATCTGGAGGGTAATAATTTTATCTTCAGCTGCTTTTGCTGGGAATGGAAAGAGGCTTTAACTCACTCTCCCAAAAGGCAAAGGACAGAAACTAGTGTTTGGGGGTTTTTTTAACAGGCATCAGATTTCTAAGCAGCATGCTCCACAAGTAACTTTGCAAGACTGTGGGTGAATGAAGATCTGAGCAGAAGTGGTTGGATGCTAAAGGGCAGAGTATAGTATACAACAGGGGACTACAGAAATGGGAGAACTCCTCATTGCATGCCAATCACAGGCCAGCTAGTACCTCCTCTACTCCCTTCTTCCCACTAAAATTTCAGAGGAGCAGTTGCAAAAAAAAGTGTTTTCTTTGCCATCAGAGCGAAGTATTTTCAAAAGTTCCGCAGGGATACTGGAATAAAGGTGTCACTGGCTTTCAGCAGAGTTTCCTCCATGCTTCTGAAATCCCAGCCTGCTTGCCCCACATACTCACATGACCTTCATGACTGCAGCATCCAAGCACCTCACCATCTTTCAGACATTAATCTTCCCAACATTCTTCCAAGCAGCCTGGCTGTACCAGCTCTGCTTTACAGCAAGTGATAAATGGCAATACAGAAATCAAGGGCCAGGGACACAAAAAGACTCAGGCATTCTGCTGCCCAGCACGATGAAATGTGTGCCAGGGGAGGCATAGGTTGGACATTAGGAACAATTTCTTTACATAAATGGTGATTAGATACTGAAATAGGCTGCCTGCTGAGGAGGTAGAGTGACCATCCCTGGAGGTGTTTAAGGAGAGACTGGACATGGAACAAAATGCCGCGGTCCAGTTGAGATGGTGGTGTTTGGTCATGGGTTGGACTTGATGACCTCAGAGGTCTTTTCCTACCTAACTGATTCTGTGATTCTGTGAAATGTAACATGGATCCAGCAGCATGTATAGCCTGGTGCTTTTACAATACACGGGGAGGCTCAGGGATGTACAGCTTTCCTTCCAGTGCCCCACATGGGCAGCAGGAGGCATGTCACTGCACCAGGAGGGCTCAAGGGCATCTGAGGGATGTGAGGGTCATCCCCAGTGCCACACAAACATTTCCATACACATAGTAAATTCCTTCTGAAGCCATCCCAACCACTTGACACTTTCTTTTGTTAGAAAGCTCCTGCCAGATGCTATTTCTTAGGTAACCAGACAATTTTTCATTTTTGACCTAATTTTCTTCATCACCATTTCTTTTTTTCTACTATTAACACTGTCATTTAACCTAAATAGTTATTTTCTCTCACTGTGATTTCAACACATTATTTTTTTCATTAAGGTCCTGTTTTCTTCATATCATTAAGCCAAAGAAGTCACTCAGTCTCCACGTGGAAGATTGCCTTGATCACCCTTAGAGCCTTTCACCACATCTGTTTCAGTTTATCTTTTATTAAAACACAGCTGATCAGAGCTGGAACCAGTTTTCTAAACAAAATCATGCACAAAGCCTTGCACAGCAGTGCTAATGCTTCCCATCTCTATGGGGAAGATGTTGTCTGTCTCATCCTGAAACTTGAGTAGGTCTTTTTAGCTCACATTTTGTCTGCAGCTGTAGCACTCCCACAGCTGGGCTCAGTTGCTGTGACTGCTCAAGAGGCACAAGAGTCCAGCCTGCCTCATGCCTCCCTGCTTGTTGCACATTTAGCAGCTCTGGGATCAACACACTTGACTTCGTCCCTACTTCATACTTAACTGTGGGCTTCACCCACTGGGGTCTATTCTGAAAACTGCCCATGGTCACCGTGGGAAGAAAGGGAAGGTCACCCTCTCTCTTTTGGCTATCTTGCCTATCAACAGGAGCCCAAAATAGTGAAAAGGCTCAAACCTGACTCCCACAATTTCAAGGCTTTCATTTTCATGCGCCAGTGTCTCTGTACATTTTGGGCACGTTTCACTGAGGAGGACAAGACAACCAAGAGAGTCAGCCCCACCTGCTTTTGGTTTTTTCCCTAGCCAGTGTTATCAAAGCCTTCTGACTAATTAGCAAATAGCAAAGGACAGTCTTGTGCTTCTGAACTGAATATGGTCTGACACCCAGAGCAATTTCTAGAGCATAGATGCAAATACTCCAAGGAATACAAGTGCAATAAGAAACAGTTCCCTGGAGCTCCCCATCCGTGCTGCATCCACCTGGCTGGGCAATTGGTCTTTTTTTTCATTAATATAATTTTCTATGGCAACCCATAGTCCAATTTTAAATACCTGCCATAACCTTCTGAAATATGTACACAAGCACTTTATGAAGCTTTAAAAACAAAACTAACAAAAGATCTGTACAGCAACAGGAATACCAAGGCTTCTGGGGTATCCAGTGGCAGCCTTCCTGTTCTTCTGGGGTTAAAAGAAAACAAACATAAACCCAGCAGAGCATAAAGCAAAAAGTAATGAGCATACTGAGGTATCCTTTGATAGAGGTATCAAGCAAGAGTGCTGTAATTGTTTAGCTTAGTTCTTCATGTAAGGAACTTCTAACACTGAGAAGTGTCTTTGATCTGAGCAAGGGAACAAGTGTCTTTGATATGGAAAAAAAAAGGTGCTTGGAGAGGTACATGTCCTGTGCCTCTTGTATAATTATAGAAATGTAACCAAAATGGAGTTCTCTGGTGAGCTACAGGCATCTTTGATGGGATTTGCACAAGGAAGTGACAGGAGAGACTCTGGGAAGGTGTGGGCCAGAAGCTTACTGCACTTGTGAAGAGATGCATTGTGGTCTCCAAACTGCCATCAGCATTTTGGAAAAAAGATGTCTTCCTCTAAACAGAGGTGATTATGCAGAAAACAAATTTAGAACTTATTTTGAAGTCAGTCCAAGTTTTATGTCACGGCATTCTTTTGCCCACATTCTTAGCATTGCTTTGGAATGATAATTGAAAAGGAAACTCCCTCATCTAGTGAATAGCCACACTTCAGATGAACTGTTTGAAATGCTGTATGAAGGAACCATTGACCTTGTATTTCTGAGACTGCAGTAAACAAGAACATCTCATGACTGACTCCATCAAAGTTTCATTTAGGAATAAAACAGATCCAATCTCTTTCCATAGGTAAATGAAGCTTTGGCAAGGCTTTCTGTTCTGTCTACTGGGTGAAATCCTGAATTTGTCAACTAGAGCTGTAGAAACTGAACCCAGATGTATCACCACTACTGCTTTTTCCACTGTCTTCCCAACTGGATTGCAGGCTTACCATGGTTGTTACTGTTATTAGAAATTTCAATCACAAGATGTGATATGCCACTACCTACATAAACAGGAGGAAAAAACTAGCACATCAGGGACTTTCCCCTTCAAGTCAATGAGCATCAATAGCAATGGAAAACACCAGATCCCTCAGTCATGCTGGCATCCCAATCCACAAGCAGCACAAGACTATCAGTGACAGAGAAATACTCGGTGTCACATATTTGAATTACTGTGTCATGGTGGCCTTCAGTAACACCCTGTAAAAGGTCCTCAGAAACTTTTCCCCAAACTCTCAGGAATGTGACAGAAAAAGTTTGCCCTCAGCCAGGCTCCAAGAAAACAGAGCACATCATAAAAATCCACAGCCCATAACTTGCTGCATCCCATTTGGTTGCAGATGCAGATGCAGCCATGTGCACACATCTGGCCATGGGTGCGTGACAGCTGTCACCTCTCCAGCTATTGCTCTGGGACATTAAGTTTTGCATGCAGTAGTCAGTGGCTTCATGGGAAAGGGAAGTATCTGGAGCTGAAAGCAGTGGGATCCAGAAAAAACAACCTGGTTTTGCAGTGCTCATCACCACTTCCATTGTCCCACCATAAGCGTAGTAAATAAATTAAATGAAAGCAAGGGAACAGCCCAAGGTTCCCACGTACACTAAAACTGATGGCCACCAGATTCATGGAAGCAGTGATGCAAGTGGTATGAATTAAACTCACAAGTGTTACTCATTCTTCTGGGTGTAAAACCCCCTATTTTTTAATTCAAATATGGAGGGAATCAGCAATACAGTACATGCAAAATAAATTAGTGGTTCACTCCCAGACCCAGCAGGCCATAACTCTGCCTGCCCAGTTCTTGTTTCTATCTGGTTTTGGTCTCTGTGACTCATAAACCCAGCAGATGATTTCTCCAAAACCGCAGACGTTGGTCCTTTCATCTATTTCTTCCCAGCTGATCTTCAGCTCATTTAGGTCTTTGCTAATGTTTTGTTGACACAATGCTCTTGGTCATCCCTGACTTGTCTTCCCAAACATTTTCTGGACCCCTGTTGGCCACAGGGCCCTGCCAGTTTTCCACTTCAGTATCTTCCTGATCTAATGAGCTTTCCTACCATAGCTTACTGGCTGTGGTCCAGGTCTCTCAGACATTTCCAGACCCACAACCCAATATGTTCTCTTAACTCTTATTCCCTGTCAACATCATGAGAACATGTGAATGACTTTAACTCTTACCACCCATATTTGTTTTTCACCAGGAAGAACAATATGTCACTGCTTTACTGTTTCACCTGTTGAAGGGTTTTTGCCAGCTTCTCTCCTTGATCTTTCCTCTGGTGTTTCTCAGCACTACTGGCCTTCAGTCTCTTGTTGAGCTGTGCCTGTTCTTTTTCTCCAGTGAAAAGCAAACAAGAACTATCCAGGCCTTCCTGCCATGTCAGGTGCTGCACTTCTGTCTGCGTGCCAGGACTAGGTGCTGCAAGGTGTCTACTCACCCACCCTGGGCTCCTGCCAAAAGCTGGCACCACCCCAGTGCTGCTGTCCAAGGCATCCCTTTCACTCAAACAAAAAAGAAGAGGTGATTACTATCACCTTTGTCCAGTTCCTGATGTTACCTTATAACAGCTGGCTGGTTTGGGGATGGTGTTTTACACCACGTTCACTGTTGACACAGAGCTGCAGTTTTGTTTTTTCTGTTTCTTCTAACATCTCCCAGGTGCTATGATCTTCCCTGGGCTCTCTGCAAACCACTGCTACTGTGAGGAGATCATTGCCATGACTTTATGGGTCATGGTTGGCCCAGGCTCTCTAATGCAATTTCTTGAGTCTCTGTCACCATCTGTGTTTAGATCATACACAACCTTCCGTCTCTGAAGCCTTCCCGTCTACCCCCATTGGCAGCCACTGTCCCTTCCCACAGAGCCAAGCTTTTCTTGCTGGTTGAAGACCAAACTCCAATTAATCATAGAATTGTTTGGTTTGGAAGGAACCTTGGAGACCACCTAGTTCTAATTTCCCTGCCACAGCCTTCAACTAGACCAGGTTGCTCAAGGCCCAAGCCGACCTGGCCTTGAACACTTCCAGGGATAGGGCATCTACCACCTCCCTGGGCAACCTGTTCTAGTGCTTCACCACCCCAACAGTAAAGGATTTCTTCCCAATATCTAATCTAAACTCACCCTTTTTAAGTTTAAAGCCATTCCCCCTTGTCTTATCACTACATGCCCTTGAAAAATGTCCCTCTCCAGATCTCTTGTAGGCCCCCTTTATGTATGGGAAGGCTGCTACAAGGCCTCCCCAGAGCCTTCTCTTCTCCAGGCTAAATAATCACAGATCTCTCAGCCTGTTCTCATGGGAGAGGTGCTCCAGTCCTGTGAGCACCTTCATGGCCCTCTGGACTCTTTCCAATAAGCCCATATCCTTCTTATGTTGAGAACCCAGAGCTAGATGCAGCACTCCAGGTGGGGCCTCACCAGAGAGGAGCAGAGGGGCAGAGTCATCTCCCTCATCCTGATGGCCACATTGCTTTTGATGCAGCCCAGGGTACAGATGGCATTTAGAGTTGCAAGTGCACCTTGTTGGCTCATGTTGAGCTTCAGTGTGCCCAGGTGGCCAAGAAGACCAGTGGCATTCTGGCCTGTGTCAGCAATAGCCAGCAGGACCAGGGCACTGATTGCACTCAGGGGTGAGGCCACACCTCAGATCTTGTGTTTAGTTTTGGGCCCCTCACTACAAAAAAGACATTGAGGTGCTGGAGCATGTCCAGAGGAAAGCAGTGGATTTGGGGAAGGGTCTGGTACACAAGTCTTGTAAAGGATGACTGAGGGAGCTGGGAGTGTTTAGTCTGGAAAAAAAGAGGCTCAGGAGAGACCTTCTCACTCTCTACAACTCCCTGAAAAGAGGTTGTAGCCAGGTAGGGGTTAGTCTCCTCTACCAAATAACAAGCAATAGTTCAAGAAGAAATGGCCTCAAGTTGTGCCAGGGGAGATTTAAGTTGGATATTAGGAAAAACGTATTTACCAAAAGGGTGGCCAGACATTGAAAAAAGTTTCCCAGAGAAGTGGTGGAATCACCATCACGAAAAGTGTTCAAAAAATGTGTGGATGTGGCACCTGGAGACATGGTTTTGTGCTAACATGTTGGTGTTGGGTTAATGGTTGGATGCAATGATCTTAGAGGTCTTTCCAACATTAGCAGTTCTATGATTCCTGTCAAGCCCCACTACCAAGTCCTTCTTCTCAGAGCTGTTCTCAATCCATTCTCTTCCCAGCCTGTGTTTGTGGCCTTACACATGTGCACGACCTTGCCCCTGGCCTTGTCAAACTTCACGAGGTTGACATGGGCCCTCCTTTCAGGCCTGTCAAGGTCCCTCTGGATGACATCCCTTCCCTCAGCAAGTCAGCATCACTGCATAACTTGGTCTTGTTAGGAAAATTGCTGAGGCTGCACTCAATCCCAGCCCCCTCGCTGCCAACTGAGCTGTTAAACAGCGCTGATCCCAATACTGATTCCTCAGGAACACCATCCATCGTTGGTCTCCACAAACTAAGCAGGTAACCAAGGCATTCCCAGTTGTTATTATTAGCAGTTAGCCCATGTGCTTCTGGCCTGGCCAAGCCACAGCCTCTCCACTGCAGAAGATGCCCCTCTGGGATCAGCCGTGGTGTTGTTAACTTGCAGCACACTTCCACACTCACGATTTTGCCCAGAGGAGGTCCGAAGAGCAAAACTGGCGTGTTTTGTACAGAACAGCTCACCCCAGCAAACACTTGAAGTGAAGATCATGCCTGGAAAACCAGTTTTACCTTTCATTTATTGGTTTTCTCAGTTTGTATTAAAACATCAAAGTGGGATTGTGGGAGAACACAGTGAAAAATAATGCTTCAAAAGATTTCAGCATGAAAAGGTTGCTACATGTTTCTGGCACAGGGGTCTGAATTAGAAAACTTCAAATATGTAAACACACCCAAAATGCTACAGAAGATCAGGCCAATCATATCTGCCACATGACTGACTTTATTATAACTGGAAGACATACAGGTACTGAACACGGATTTTTTAATACTTTAAGATATTTTGTGAGCTTCAGAAGGGAATTCTTGGCATAAATACTGCTAGAAAAAGGGCTTTTCAGCAAATGTATTAAACTTATAAGATATGCCAAAATGAAAAACCCATCTATCCATGGATTTCCTGTATCTTTTGGCATGTCCATACAATAGAAAAAATTTTGGGTGGTTTATTTATGATTATTATTTTGGAAGCTCAGTAGTGCACTGGAGGCTTTAATCCTGGTAGCTAAATTGTGCAGCCAAACCACTGACCTGTGTACTACTTGCAAAATAGAAAACTTACAAAGGGCTTGACAAAGGCTATTTCTCTCTGTAAAGCCACAAAAGTGCCAGTAGGTTTGGGTCCAGGTGCCAGCCTACAGCTTTCCCTTGAGGACATGGAAATCAAGGACCAGCTCTGACTTTCACCCTGAACCCCTTCCTGTTCCATGAATGGCAGCCAGGGCAGGGGGAGGCTGAGGCTCCCTTGGGGCTGAGCAATGAGCAAGGTCCCCTGGGCTGACCATCCCATCCCATCCCATCCCATCCCATCCCATCCCATCCCATCCCATCCCATCCCCAGCACTGCTTCCAGAGCTGACACGCTGCAAGCCCCCCTGGCTGGGCTGGTGGCACTGGCTTCCTCTGGTGAGAGGCAATGCCCACAGTCTCATTTCTCAGCAGGCCCTGCTCAGTTCAGTGGTAATAACATGTTTGCTGCAGGATGTAAAAATAGAAATGTATGGATGTGGTAATCCCTCCCTGAAAGCCTGGCCAGTGTTGCTTAGGGAATGGCTAAACAGGCAAGCTAACCCCCATCACACTTTCCCGCATGTTTTTCATCATCTCTAGCTGTACCTGTGCTGCAGACTGAAGGTGGCCAAGTCTGAGAGGTGGGGTTGAAAAAAAAATAAATCAAGGACTCTGTTTACGCAGGTCTTCTGTTAAAGAAATTGTGTCAATTCAGAAACCTTACGTCGTCATGGAAGTATTTTTAGCTAGCATTGCTACAAGCCCTGCCTTACGTCTCTGTACTTAAAACCAGATCTTAGCAAACAAACTAAAGCATAATCCCTCTCTTTGAATATACTTACCTGTGTGAATTTCTGGCATATAGCACACTGGCAGAAAATCAGTACTTTTCACTCAGGTGTTTTTTTGTTGTCTTTTTTTTTTTCGTACAAGTAAAAGAAAGACGAAAAAAAAATTAGAAAAGAAAAAAAAATTAGAAAAGAAAAAAAAAAGATGCAGAAAAAAATGGGGGAGGAGGTGTTGTGTCCAGGCATAGACAACAGAAATTAAGAAATTCTCCTCAATTCTCTGTCTTTTAATCAGAGATCTGTTCATCAAATCCACTTTAGAGAACTGATTTAGTACATTGCTGGCCAGTTTTAGATGTTCTCCACATGAAACACCAGAGATACCTCTTGGGCATTTTTTCCCTTTCAACAATGAAGGCAAGGAAAACAACAATAGGCAAGGATTGGGGAAGTAAAGAAATAAAGCTGAACTTTGGTAATACATGCAGATTCCATCACAGCAAAAAATATAGTCAGTCTAATAGCATATACTGAGTATATATAATATACGCATATAGCTGTGTACAATATTTACTGACAATACTGGGGTAAACTTCAACTAGAAATGCAAGTGATGAGGTAGTTTTTAAAGTGATGATGAAGGAGAAGCTCCTCAGCTGTTCCCTGGTGGTCCTTTGCTTTCCCCTGAGAGGACTGTTGGTTGAGGGAATAGGTGAAGATCTCATCCTGCTCACTGCATGTGTCACAACATTCCAGTGGAATTTCCCCTATAAGAGCACATAATCCAGGGGCTGCAGTTTGGACTGGAGAATAACCTTTTGTTCCCAGTTCTGTGGCAGAGCAGAGCTGCTCCTGCTCCTGGCACTGTGCATGGGGTTGCCTGCCTGCTCAGTGCAAGGCCCTACCTGTTAGCCACACAAACAAGAGATGGTGAGGCATAGGCACATCTGTGTCGCTGCTCATGAAAGACATTCCTGGTGTGACAGCAATGCTCTGGGCAAGCTGACAGCACTCTGGTCACAGCCTTTCTAATCCCTGAGCACACCACCACCACCTTTGTGGAGGTTTGCATTCTTTCATGGTCTGGAAGCTCTACCCAGGTGTGAGACCTGGAGCCCCTGTACTCTCATGTCATTTTCATTGGCCTCTTTATTTCTGTGTGGGCTTGCAACCCAAAAAGCCAGATTTATCCTGGGCTGCACCCAAAGCAGCGTGACCAGCAGGTTGAGGGAGGTGATTCTGCCCCTCTGCTCTGCTCTTGTGACATCCCACCTGGAGCACTGCATCCAGCTCTGGGGTCCCCAGCACAGGAAACACATGGACCCTTTGGAGTGATACAGAGAAGGGCCACAAAGATGATAAAAGGGCTGAAGCAAATCTATGAACACAGGCTGAGACAGTTGGAGTTGCTCAGCCTGAAGAAAAGATTCCCAAAGACCTCAAGGCAGCCTTCCATGACAGGAAGCAGGCAACAAGAAAGCTGGAGAGGAGCTTTTTGGAAGGGCATGTAGTGATAGGACAAGGGGGAATGGCTTTAAACTGAAAGAGGACAAATTTAGACCAGATATTAGGAAGAAATTCTCTGCTCTGAGCGTAGTGAGGCAATGGAACAGGTTGGCAGGGAGGTGGTAGATGCCGCAGTCCTGGGAGTGTTCAAGGCCAGGTTGGATGGGGTCCTGAAGAACCTGACCTAGTCGAAGGTGTGCCTGCCCATGGCAGGAGGGTTGGACTAATGACATTTAAATGTCCCTTCCAACCCAAACTATTCTCTGATTCTATGATTCATGCTTAACATCCCAGCACTGTGAGGTCCTCCATCAAACCCCAACAGTTTTCAGGTCTAGGACAAACCAGGTCCCATGGTCCATATGTCCACCTCACAGCCATCATCACTGGGCTCTCAGTGGTTTGAAGATAACAGGACAAAAAGGTTTCCAGGACTTTCTCCTACTGTTTATATTGCCTGACACAGTTTTTCTCCAGATATCCCCAAATCTCAGCAACCAAAAGGCAGAGCTGCATTTACCCTGAGACTAAGAGGAGCAAAACAAGAAGGAAAACAGAGGAGTCTTGCAGACAGGAGTCCAGAGGGAAGACATGGGGATGGGGTGAGCCACAGCTTGCTGAGGGATCCGCCTGCAGCCGCTGCGCCGTGAACGCCTCTCTGGCTCGTGCTGGCTCCGACGGCTCTCAGACGGGCAACAGAGGAACCGTGACTGGCACTTTGCAGAAGGATAATTATAATCTGGGCTCTGCAAGTGTGGGTTAGCTCTCACTGAAATAAACTGCTCGAATCTATGATGAATATCAACATTGTAGGCACAAGGGGCAAGGCAGTAAATTGTAGTAGGATGAAATACCTACATTTAATTATGTGAAATTATATAGAATTTGAGAGTTTTCCTGATGCATGCTATTTGAAGCTATGCCTAAGTGCACTTCCTTGTCTGAATAAAGCAGCTTTTGTTGAAAGATGTGGGCTTACTTTGTAGTTTACAATTTATAGTCTTCACCACATTTTGTCACTTTCTTATTTCTTAACTGAGATGTTTCTGAACATCTCATTTCAAATAATGGAACACAGCTCAAGTGCTGCACTATATACAGCCTCTTAAAAACTCATGAGCAGTGTTCTGTTGATTTTTTTTCCTCCAAGATACTCATACTTGAGTATGTTCTTCACCAAAGTGTGTGTAACACATGCTTGCACAGACACCAGCCTAAAATTCATGCACTTGTACACCAGGTGGATGGTGCCAACCCCACTGATTTTCACTGCAAATACTTTTTGATCAAACCAATCAGGAGCTTTTAAATAGCCCCAGACCAGCCCAGCTGAGCTCACCCTTAGTGTGTGAGGTTGAGCCCTGCTTTGGGACACTGCCTCGGGGGCTCTGTGCTGCACTCTCATCATGGTGGGGCTTGCAAATTACAAAGTAAGGAGCATCCATCTTGAGGCAGAGAGATACCTAAATCGTTTCCAGTGTGGGCAGAGGAAATGACCAGCTGGGGAAGCTGAAAGGGTTGCCACCCACACAGTTCAGTGGCCCTGGAAATAAAAGAGGGTTTATGTGCAAATAAGAGGCTGGAATATTCCTGCCTGCCTGGCTTGGCATGCAGGATTGTGCAGAGAGTGAGCTTATAGCCGCAGGCCAGTAAGGACGTACAGGATGTCAACAGAGAGACTGAAATTTTGTTCAACCTCAGTGACCATAACATTTAGCTGGTGATGGTGATCCAGACCTGAACCACTTATTCGCATGCAAAGACACGTGGGAATATTTCTGATCTGATGTTCCTGCCCCTGCACAGCCCTCAGCACCCTCCCCGAGCTGCAGGGCTGTCATGAGGGGTGGTCAGTCCTGCACAAGCCTTGTCACTGCATTGGCTGGTAGGGCCAGGGCCTGGTGATGAGGCAGCAAGCTCTGATGTTCTCCAGGTGTACAGGACACAGGACAGTGTAGTCATGGCTTTATTGCTCAGNAATAATAATAATAATAGTATTGGAAAGAAGAGAAAGAGATTAAACCCAAGAGAAACAAAAGGAACACCAGCTGCTGACTGATGACCAGTCCATCCCCAAGCAGCAATCCTCCTGGCCAACAGCCCCCAGTTTATATACTGGGCATGGCATTCTGTGGTATGGAATATCCCTTTGGCTAGTTTNGTAGGGCCAGGGCCTGGTGATGAGGCAGCAAGCTCTGATGTTCTCCAGGTGTACAGGACACAGGACAGTGTAGTCATGGCTTTATTGCTCAGTGTTGTGGTTTAAATCCAGCCAGCAACTAAGAACCGCACAGCCACTCACTCCTCCCCTCTACCTCCCAAGTGGGGAGGAGAAAAGGGAAGAAAAAAGTAAAGCTTTTAGGTTGAGGTNGGGTCAGCTGTCCTGGCCCTGCTCCCCACCAGCTTCTCGTTTGTCTCCTCACTGGCAGAGCATGACAAACTGGAAAGTCCTTGAATTAAGGTAAGCACTACTGAGCAAAACCCAAAGCATCAGGGTGTTACCAACATTATTTTTCTACTCAATTCAAGACACAGCATTGCACCAGCTACTATGTGAAGAAAATTAACTCCATCCCAGCCAAAACCAGGACACTCAGATACAGTATCAGGTCTTTATATTCCCTGGCAGTGAAGGGGAGTGTTCACAGACATAAGTGAGTTCACCTCATTGCGTAGGACTTGGCAACACTTACCTAGCAGATTTTTTCAGCATAGCATCAGAATTAACGAAATAATAAAGAGCTTCATAAATAATAAAAGAACAAATCTCACTTGAAATTAACTATTTCCCCTGGTTGAAAAACAAGCAAATAAATCCAAAGAACCTGCTTAGAAGATAGCCTCATATTTAATACTTAGTAGAAGAATCTTAAGATTTCATCTGTGGATATATGTTTTATGTATGGATATACATGTTACCAGGACAGTGGAAGGAAATGACTGTAACCTAAGGATTGCTTGTCCTTAAAATAAAATTAATCAAATTTGTTGTGAAAGATACTTTAAATTTCAATCTCAGAGAGCCAGATTCATTAAAGAGCAGCCTCACTAATTTCAGTGTGTCTGTAGACACCACAAACATGAGTTTGCTTTTGTGGCTATGCTCTACTGAGATAACTTTAACTGCATTAATAACTTGAACATCCTCTTTCCCAAAACATCAGGATGAATGCAGGCAGTTGCTGTGCTGCCACAAAGAAAATTAACTCGAGCAGAGGCAGGTGAAGCTGAGGGGAGTGAGCTGGTGCAGCAATGACAGAAACCCAGACAAATTTGCACAGGGCCTCCCTTAAATTGCAGTACTATGGAAGCCGAAGGCTCGGTTAGCCATGCCGACAGCAAAATGCTCAGTGATTTCACTGCTCATAACACAAGATGAATCACACATTCTTCATTGAAAGCTAATTAGATAAAGTGTCATCTCCTAAAGGCTCAATCTGTGCATATGACAACACCCAGATCACTGCCTGAGTGGGTGTTTCACAGCCTGAGCAGTGAATTGCTGTAAGTCACCAAAACTGCCTCCACCTGGGTGGGAAGGAACAAGAACGAATGCTGAGGGATGGGACACGGTGGCTGCATGCACCACAGCTAGGGAGAGATGCACAGTCTGTGACATCCAGGCTGGCTCCCTCCCCCAAGGGACTGAGGCTGGGCTGGCAGTGGAGTGGAAGCCTGGGGAAGCTGGAGTCACTATCTGAGGACAGGCAGGGCTATGACCCTGCAACCAAATGCTAATGCCTGCCTCACACCTCTTCTCCCTCTCACTCTTCATCACCCAGCAGCAGCAGCCACCGCTGCTGTGGTACTCACCCCATGACCTCCCCAGCCAAGCCCCCCAGCCTGGGGCAGCAAAGTCTCCCCACATCCAGGGAAGTTGTGGTTTGGTTGTGGCATGGGGCCAAGCCAAGAAGGGAAGGACCAAGGAGGAGGCCAGGGCTTCAGACCAGCTCTGCTTGGCAAGGCTGTTCAACATCCACTTGCTTCAGTGGCCTCTAACTCAACTGTAACACACCAAATGAGGAACAATAGTTTGGTTTTATTACAAAAAAAAATAAGGTGTGACAAAAATTACCAATTTAAAAGCGTTATAGTTGAAGGAGTAACTATGTTGTTTGCAAAAAGGGAGAGGGGAAACTTGACTGAAGAGGTGGGTGGGGGGACTGACAAAAAATAATTTGAGAGGACTAAGTTACAATTACGCTAAGCTTGTCCTTAGTCCTTTATGTTGTCCATGTATTAACATTTGAATGCCAACCTGCTAACACTTTCCTTCCCAAGCTAAATTCTGTTCTGTGAACAAACCACAGGACCAGTAGATTACAACAAGAGATGCCATGAAACCATCAGAGCTGCACTTGAACAAGGCTGCACTTTGTTCCTCCACTGCCTCACCACTCTCTTGAGAGGCATCTTTGAAAATTCCCGAGGCCAAGCCAGTAGGCATTAGAACATTATCATCTCAGTAGACATGATCTTTCTGGGTTTTATTGGATAAACAATTACCCAAAAACACTTTATTATGTGACACACACATCTCAATCATCTTCTGCTTTGACTTGAGGCACTACCCTGCAGCAGGCTGGATGGTAAAGAAAAGCCTACAGCACTATATTACAGCCATTGGTCCAGCTAGAGGCACTTTCCCTGCATCTCCTGCAAAAACCATCCAAAATTTTTAAGCATATCTAGGTTTGCCCCTCCCTGCAAACCCCTAGAGTAGCAAATAAAGAGTGCGAGACAGCCGAGCTGCATGTGGAACACTGTGCACTGCAAATGCAGGCAGGCTTGGAGCCACACAGTGTCTGGCAGGTCTCAGGTCATCACTGAAACGCAATCTCTAGTATCTTCCCTGAGCAGCTGCCACTGAGACCTGCCTGGGTGTGCTGCTCCAGCCGTGCCAGAGCCCATCCCCCGGCTCACAGACACGAGCGGTGCCGCTGTCACAGCTCTCACAGGGGCAGGGCTCTGCAACCTCTCCTGCCGCCGCCCGCCAGACCAAAGGTACCGGGGATCCCGGCGCAGCTCCGCACACCCACAGCGGCCTTTGCCGGCCGGACCCTCGGCAGGGGCCGCCTCGAGCCCTCAGCACAGCGGAAACTGGCAGGGCAGCAGAGGCCAAGGGGCTGCATCAGCTTTGCTACCCGCAGAGCCCCGCCTGCAGCCCGGGTCACTTTCCTCAGAGCTGCCAGACTGCCCAAGCCTGCAACTAGCAGCGGCTCAGGCAGGGCAGAGCTCACCAACGCTGCAAGAGAGCAACCACAGGCAATTCACACAATTTCTCTTTTCAGCAAGTACTCAGCTGCAAGCACAGTGCAAGTAAACAGGAATGATTTAATTACCACATAAAAGTAATTAATTACACACAGGAATCAACAGGGATGCCTTATGAGACACTGGTGGCACATTACTGTCAGTTGTAGAACAGTTAGCCACAGACCTACATGAGCAAGACCAGACACTAGTTTCTGCTCTTAGAGTAGCAGAATTATTTTGGCAGACAAAAACAGGGTTTAAAAACATCACCAAAGACCATAAAGCAATTTCAAAGTAAGTAACGTAAAACCAAGGCTGGGGCTGCTTCAGTGTTGCCCTTGAAATATGAAAATAGTCAACAGATCAAATTAATTGGTATTGTTCATCAGGAGGTTTAGTTCTTTCTCTTAGGGGGCTGGGGATTACTAACATGATCTTACATGTGGATTAGGCCAATGCTCCTTGTAGCAGCTGGACTGAGGGACAGACTACCCTCTCCCAGCTTCTTCCACCACTTAGTGCATGGCCCCAGCATCCACAAAACACTTCATGTGCTTCCTCTCCACTCTATCTCTTCTGCCAAAAGCATGGAATGAGTAATTTCATCTGAGGTTAAGAATCTAATGTCTGCCTTTGGGCTGTGATCCCATGGCAGCCACAGCCACTGGGGAATTAGATCCTGCTGCCCACACATTTAGCAATGATGCCCCAGATAACTTCGAGCATGGTGAAAGGTATACCTCGAGTAGCAGGTGTGACCAAGGACTGACGGGAGACCTGAACCTTTCCAGACAAGCAGCTGAGGGCCAGGCAGGACACCTTACAGCACCTAATGTGGCATCATGCAGACAACCAGTTAGTGGAGTCAGTTCAGCCTGCAGAATGAGTCAAGATTACCTTAAAGGAACTTAGTGCCAATTCAACCGCTCTGCTCAGCCATACACACCTTGAACTAGACACATTTAGGTGGCTTAATCCTGAGCTGAATCCCACACAGAACCTACAGAAAGCAAAGGGGACTCATCTCCCATTAACTCACCCCTGTTGCTCATGGCTTCACTGAAATTGAACCAGGTCCTGCCCACATGTAATCTTCAGATAATTATCAGAAACCTTGTGACTTATGGCAACCAACTCCAGCCAGGTAACAGTTCCAAAACTGGTGTTTTGCTCTAAATTATTCTCCTTGAGGAACTAAGTCCAGTGCAGCATCAGCCCATCACCTAGGAGACGATACTTTCTTTCACACACAGTGTCATGTATCCCACCTTATGTACATACTGAGGATTTGAGCAATTTATTTGGAAAATCAAAGAATGCACCAATCTCAGTGCTGGCATTTTATGCAAGCTCACAGAAAAATAGTCAGACATCAGCTATCCAAAGTTCCAGAAAACAAAGGGCTCCATTTAGATGCCTGAACGCCAGCATCTATGCTATTTGAGATGCCCTGAGGCACCCAAGATACACATGGGGTTGGCAGATACCACATAGGACCCATGGAAGCAGCAGCTGGAGACATGGAGACCACGCAGGATACCCCAGGGTGTCTCAAATGGTATTCAATGCCAAAGCATAAGCAACTGAACCAAGTTCTAAAAATCTGGTTTATACTGAAGTCAGCTGTAGCTCTCCCATACCTAATCAACATGTATCTTGCAGAGCAGCTAAGCTGAAAAAGAGCTACAAAAGAATTGCATCCTTATTTCGGGTCTGCTGAAATCTGGCAGAGCTCACAGACTGTGTCAGCTTATTTTGTTATGAACATATAATGCTCGCTGAACCCCATGAGCTGCTGTGATAACAATCTCTGCCAGCTTGCTGAATGGATTCCTTTCAGTTGCTGCCTCTGAACTTAGGTGGCTAGAACAGAGCTTCTGCAGTACACCAGTGCCCCAGGAACACCAGGTTTTAGCTATGGGAGTAAGAAAGCTGTCTGGAAAGATTAATGGGCTCAGAATTGATTATCAGACCGTAGGAGCAGAAGGTCATTGTATCAAGGCTCCTGGCTACTGCAGTGAGAATGTACTACTGGCTAATCCTCTTATAAACACATGCACTTCCACGAGGAAGAATACCTCTAATGATTTAAATCCAATTTTTATATAATCAGTGCACTGTTTATTACGGTGAGGTTGTTATGGCACTACAGTCTTAACTGAGCTGGATGACAGAAGAGGATACAAGTCTTTCATCTGCAGTTAATAAATCTGGGGTCCCATGAAGGCTGTGTAGATCTTTCATAGAATCATAGAATAATTTAGGCTGAAAAAGACCTCTAAGATCATCCCAGTTCAACCATTAACTTGGCACAACCAAGTCCACCACTAAACCATACTCCTAATGTCAAAGCTACACATCTTTTAAAAACTTCCAGGGATGGTGACTCCCCTATTTCCCTGGGGCTGTTCCAATATTTGACAACCCTTTTGGTGAAGATCTCAGGACCCAGCAATAAACTTTGTACCATAAGTACTTCCAGCAATTAGTGTTAAATGAGCATGACTAGATAGATTACTAATTTTCTGGACTATCAGCAGGGAGTAGTGACATGATTTTTCCTTTAGGAGTTACTTAGAGTGAAACAATCATTGCCCAGGTTAAATCTGAGACTATCCAATTAAGAGACCTAAGTGGTTAAAAATCAGAAAATATGACTTGTCTTTGGATTTTATTATTAGGAAACTTAATAAGAAACAGTTATTTGTATGTACCAGCATACACCTTCCCGTCCAGTTTAGCACTGTAAGTCATTTTTCCAACACGCACTTAAACAGCCTCCATCCTTGAGCACAGGTTACATGAGTGAATACTGCCATCTAGGCAGGCTTTTGGAGGCAGCACCTATTTTAGAACATTAATCCATGTTTGCCAGGGAAAAATATTCTATTACCCAAAACAGAGGAGAAAGGAACAATTTTTTATACTATTAAAACTGACACAAGACCTGTCACCAAAACCACAAAACCTGCCCCTCAACCGGATTGTAGCAGTCCACATTAAGAGCAAATATTTTCTACATGTTTATTAAGAAATATATTATTCCATATTTCAATACAGGCAACTTGAACTTCAGCTTTGCACTAAATTATAAATAACTTTTTTTCTGTGAAAACGGTAAATATAAAGTGTATTTTATTAAGGCTATTAATTACCAAAGTACATTTTACTAAGGCAGTACTATAATTGCATCTATTTTATATGCTTTGAAATACAGTAACAGTACATTTTTAGGAGACAGTTACTAAAATATCTATTAATGTTCTACAAAGAAATAATTTTTAAAACCATTTTTCTTCATATGACCAAAATAGCTTTCATCCAGCACAAAAAAATATAAAGTATGTAATGCATCTATCTTATTTCAGACAATAAACAAGTTCTATACACAGCATTTACAGGAGACTTACAAGATTTGACAACAGTCTCATTTTGACTGTATACATTAAAAACTAGCTTCATTATCTGGTTTGGGATTCTTTAGGGAATGCACAAACTATGAAGACAGAATCTTACAAAACGGTAGGACCTGAAAAGATAACAATTTAGCACTTTCCATAGATCCAGTGATATTGAATGTGAAGTTATCCTCCTCAGGTTCTTCCCTGGTGTGTTTCAGCTGTCACCTTCAGGATTGTCCTGAGCAGGTTTGTGTACAAAGGTATTCTTCTTTCTCTTGGAAAGACCCCCCTGAATAATCACACAAATGTGATTATCTGGCTACTGGCACCCATCTCCTCGACACCCCCACTTCTTCCCCCATTTGGTAAGAAGCAATGCAGCATGAGACTGATTTATATGGAGAGCAAAGCAGGCAAAAAGAAGAGGAATTGCTTTCTGCACAACTGCTTAGTAGCAGACACATTCCAATTCTAGAAGGAAGGATATTGCAGCAAAGGTGTACCAATTAAGCTTCTCACTCACAGCAACAAAGCAAAAAAAGCTCTCCTCCCTTCTCAAGAAAAATGGACTTCCCTTTGCAGAAAGGGAAATCAGTATTAGGGACTATTTTGCATGAAGCCATTCAAGTAAAACACTGATGCCACCAGTTAAAGCAGGTTTCCATCACACAAGTTGGTCTGGCTGTGTAAGGTTTATTGTGTTGAAAACAGAGTCACATTCAAATAACTTCTTTGGGCTCTTCCAAAACAATAGCAAAACTAAGAGACAACATGAGCATAATATATTTTATTGAATAAAATTCTGCTTCTAGTATTTACACAGTAAAGTCTAGATGTAACCTAGTGAAGCACAGCAATGTGCAATTTTCATTCAACATCTGGAACATCTTTAAATACATCTGAAACTACTTACTGTAACAATCACCTGGCCATCACTGATTTCATAATTAAGGAAAATTTGAACTTGCTGAAGAGTAGCCAAGATGAACATTCAGGATAGCTGAGTTAAAAGAAAAGTCTGCTAAGTAAATTCCAAACCCAAAAGATCTGATTAAAATGTCAAGAGTTTTGAAGGCAGCTTCTGTATTTCCCTGTTGTTCTTCTCCTCTCTGCAGAAAAAGATGACAAAATAAATTATAAATCTGAAGACTGAAACTAATATTGGCACATTAAACAGCACACTCCAGGGTAATCTTATTTCTTAAATTCATAATGTCTTAACTTCAAGGTATATGAACTGAAACAAATTACTACCAATTACTTACTGATTTTGTATTAAATACTATTTTACATCTTTAAAGCTGCCAGGGTAGACCTACAGAAATTAGAAATGCTGCAAATGATACCTAGAGTCATCACACCACTAATTATTGCCATTTACGCAAAAATATTTATGATTAATTACCTTCATTCCAACTCTAGAATGTTAAGCAAATGTTTTGTATTTTTTCTACTAGATATACTATTATTCTACTAATAATAAGAGGGGTCTGGTAAAGAAACTATAGTTAACACCTTTCCTGTTTACAGGGATTTTTTTTTTTTTAAAGATAATTTCATTACTGATCTTGCATGAATTGTCAGCAATGTCTGAATGCAAGTATAGACTTGCAGTAGCCATACTAACAGTCTAACATAGCTCTAGTATAGTGGTATCTTATATGTGGACTACTCACTTGTAAGTAAGACATGATTCACTGGCCACTTGCATGATTTTTGTCATCCAGCAGGAAAAGATTATAAACCAGGAATGTTGTGTCCTACTCAAGCTTCTGGAGGTTGTTTATTTTAGTGGGTTACAGTTAGCACTTACTAAGCAGGCAGTCTAGCCTGCCACATTTGTGATTTACGTACTGAAAAAAACTGGTTGTTAGTCTTGAGTTAAAAAGATCTTGCACAGTCTCTCATACTTTATTTATCAAACAGGGAGAGGAAGCACAGCTGTCCTGTGCTCAAGCTAACCTGTATGAAGCCCTGCCAAACAGCCAGGAGTGCAAGGAAGACACAATTACTAACTAAAGTACCTACCAGGTCCCTTCCTGTTTCCCAGCACAACCAATTTCAAATGCATGCTTGGAAAGAAAAGTAAATTTAAATCAACCCCCTAAGATCCCCTAACATCACCCAACCTTTAAGCACCAAGATTAAACTTCTCATAAAATAGTTCTGCAATGAAGTTCAGTGTGATAACTCTGCATTTTTGGACTAAGTTTGTAACAGTAACAATGGCTCTCCATGAACACACACACTCTCATGGAGGTAAACTGTAACCTAGCAAGAAATACCTTTAAAATTCAGAATTTGACAAGAAAACAAAATATGCAAATGTGGTGGTAAAAGCTGCAAATTATAACAGAAAAGCACTTAAATACCTGCCATTTCTATGCTACAGTCAGCCCTCAACATATTTGTGAACAAGAGTATGTTTTATAAAATTTGTCACTATTTTCTTCGGTTTCATGGCTATCCTTCTGTTTCTTCTTTTAGGGTTTTTTTTCCCTCCTCAAACAAACAGCCGGACACTGATATATTTACCCAGGAAATATATATCCACCCTATTCTCACTGCTTTTTTTTATCTTTATCTGTTTTCCAACTACAGAGAGTTATCTGGAACACACCTGCCTACCTGGAAGCTATTTCTCTTATACCTAACATAGCTACAAATTTTAATAACTGAGAAGCTGCTGAAAGATGGAGACTTTGCTCTTGCCTGTCTCGTTGGTGAGGTATACAGGACACATTAACAAACACTGTGCAGGAAATCCATCTGTACTGACAAACACAGGATAAGCAACTACCTGCGTGTGAGATGCTGTCAACACAGGCTGAACAAAATTAAATGTACATTAAGATAATGATGCTAACTTTAGAAATCATTAACCACAGCAGCCAGATTTTTTTACTCTTCCAGTTCTTTCTCCCCTATCCCACTGGGGAGAAATGAGAGAGGCTGTGTGGAGCTGAGTTGCCAGCTGGGATTAAACCACAACACCAGCGTGACCATTTCTGTAACTCAAAAGCTAGCCCTGTACCCCTCTTCACCATAGGGAACTCCTAGCTCCCCTGTCTCTCCAACAGTAGGACATGAAGGGGCCCAACTCCTCTAACATCCAGAAGGACTGACTGTGCTCAAATCCACACAAACTGTAAAACCATTTCTTAGAACTACATATGAGACGGTTTGGAACACATAACCTCATCACTCTGTACCAATGGCAAGTAACCAATGTTACCACGAGTACAAAAAGCAGCAAATGTAAAGCAATCCTTCCATTTCTCAGAAACATAAGTGGGCTACCTTACAGGCAAACTCTGTGGAGTTGATAGCAGAATGGAAGTCTATTGCAGGCAAATGTTTTAGACCAGGTTTAGTGTGGACTTCCAGTGCCAAAACTGAATTGTGTGCAAATTAGGTGCAATCTCAGAACCCATTTTTTTTAGTTCATACCTCCCTCACTTTACTGTACTACAGAGGAACAGGGGATTAACTAAGTCTCTGAACCACCAAAAGTCCTCAGTTTGTTTCCCTTTTCTTACAGAAGTAACAGTATTTGGTCCTTTGGTTTGCTTTGAAACGTAACAAATCAGAGGCTACCTCGCATGACCCAGTAACTCACCTCAAGGAATAGATATAACCAAGCCATTCTCTTTAGGTAAGATTCCCTGACTTTGTTACAGAGGTGCCAAACAAAAAAAGAAAATAAGTCTTTAATGAGTCTACTTCAACCCAGATCAAAGGCAAGGATAAGTGTTATAAAAAAGAGAGCACTGATTACATGTTCTACAAAAAAAGATGACAGGTCAGAAAAAGCTTTACTTTTAATTCCAAGGAAATGAGGTACATTAAGAACTGCATCACCAGCTGGGCAAGGGAGGGGATTGTCCTGCTCTGCTCTGCACTGGGGCAGCCTCACCTTTAGTCCCGTGTGCAGGTTTTGGCACCATAATGTAAGAAAGACATTAAACTATTAGAGTGTCCAAAGGAGGGCAACAAAGATGGTGAAGAAGGGCCTTGAGGGGAAGCTGCATGAGGAGAGGCTGAGGGCACTGGGTCTGTTCAGCCTGGAGGAGACTGAGGGGAGACCTCACTGCAGTTACAGCTTCCTCGTGAGGGGAAGAGGAGGGGCAGGCACTGATCTCTTCACTCTCATAATAAGGCAGGACTAAAGGAAACAGCATGAAGCTGAGTCAGGGAAGGTTTAGGCTGGACATCAGGAAAAGGTTCTTCACCCAGAGAGTGGTTGGGCATTGGAACAGGCATGTTCCACCTTAGAAAAGTGATCACAGCACCAAACCTGACAGAGTTCAAGAAGCATTTGGACAACACACTCAAGCACATGATGGGATTCTTGGAGTGTCTTCCACAGGGCCAGGAGTTGGACCCAATGATCCTGATGGCTCCCTTCCAATTCAGCATATTCTATGATTCTATGAAATGCTCTGGTATGTCAGTAACAAGCAATTTTTGAGAAAAGTAGAACTACATTATTTTTTGGAGACATTGCATCACTGGTAGCAATCCCATTTCTCATACAGGCACTCCACTATCTGCTATTGAGGGAAACAAACAGAGTGGAATGCCAAAAAGTCTCCTGAAAGTAACAATGCTTATAAAGGAAATTAACATTATGGTATTGGTAACCTTGTATCCATGGCTCTAAATTCAATTCACAGTTTAATGTACAGGTAAAACAGACAGAAAATGGCACCCCTAATATAGGGCCCACCTTGGCCCTCCTGTCTTTGGTGTCAACAGCTAAAAATCCCCTGCCTGCCCATTACAGATTCTGTTGTTTTCCTCTTTTCATTTCCCACGTACAAGATCCATCAAGACTGTATCTTCAAAACTTCAATTAAAGGAAGCACAGAATACATTGTGTAAACACATTTTCTAAACTGTTAAACTTTGGTCATTAAACACCAGAAGTTCCCCCACAGCACAATTCTAAATCCCGGTCAGCCACCCAACAGTCAAATGTTACTTAGTATAATATTATAATGAAACAAAAGATGTTACAGACTGTGAGTAACAGACACAGAAATATGTATTACTTCACAGTCTTTGTGCTCTGCAAACAGGAATCTTCAAGCATGATCAAATTGCGTTGAATAACATAAGGAGAAATTATTTTTATAATAAATATTGAATAGTAGTACTCCAACAGAACTGTAAGACACTAGAGATGCTTCATGTATTTTCAACAGTTTGTGTATATTTACAATACAGAGCAAATATTCAGGGTAAATTGGGTGTAATTTGTACCTTGCAGGATTACAGGCCACTCTGAGGAGTGAAAAATTATAAAATTTAACACTCTGGTTTGCCTATGAAGTAACTCTTGAATATTCTAATAGAGATGAAAATATATTCTCTGCATAAGTATTCCTTTCCTCCTGTACTTTATACTATTTTCTCTTCTCAGGATTCAAGACACTTAATTTTCAGATTGATTAAGGAAGGTAATTAATTTTAAACACTGATTTCAATGGCAGTACTCAAAAATATTCAAACACCTTTAAGGCTGAAGGCCTAAAGCCATAAGAGACAATTCTTATTATAAATAACTAAATAAACTAGTAGTAAGTAAACTTAATAAATGAGTAGTACTATAGCCCCAAACCTTGCAGTTATCCTGCCAGAACCCTTGCAGGTAACCTGTCAGTACAAGATGTTATTTCTCACCTGTACTACTGCTCAGTAGTTAATCATTTTTCTCAGAGCATCATAGCACTTCCATTTGTCTGGGATGTAGAAAGGCTCGAAGATGTGAGGGAAGGGGGTGTCATAGCCACATACTCTTGCAATAGGAGCTTCTAAATTCAAAAAGCATTCCTCCTGTTAACAGAAATATAGAATAAATGTTAGTAAGGACATTATTTTCAGGAGTCTTGCATCACAAATTGGGGTCAAATGAACTTTGCCAGACTGACAGTCCTGGAAACTCAGAAGTCCTATTTATATCACTGAATAAGTAGTCATAACCAGAATAGTGCTTCCTCTTGCACAAAGGTCCTTATTAAAAAAACAACTTGTATTAATGTTATTTTCATTTTCTGCATGTGTGCTGCATTAAATCATAGGCAGGTTATATTTAGTACATCTGCTATACATCCAGACAACTGCTGCCAAGAATCAAATATTTTAGGAACAAAGAAGTCTCTTTCCTGTGCCGCTTTTAAACATATAGAAAAATGATATAATCTAAGAGTGCATATTATTGTTGGATAAAGGATCATCATACTCAAACGTCTTTGAAATCTTAGATTATTAAGGTTCTGTCTAAGCATTAAGCAGTTATGAAAATTAAGTGGATTTGTATATCTCCAACCTTTGAGTCAAATCCATGCCCTACTCAACCCCCCACAATTTGTGTTCTACTTGGAGATCAGATTTGATAATGACTGCGAGAGTTTAATTACTTGACCTAGAACAGCACAAAGTATTACAAATACCACATTAATTTGAAAGTAACCTGTAAATATGTAACACCATCAGCCTTAATAACCAAATAAATAGTGAGGTGTCCATATTCTTACTGTCACGTACCAGAATGATGGCATGGACCACAAAGATCTGTGAGAAGTAGATGTAGAAATAACTTGGCCAGACCAAACTCATGTTGATGCTAATTATCAGCTCCTTTTCTCCCCATATCTTTAGTATAGGTATTTGCTTTCCAAAGCAGACAAATGAAGTGATAAAACATGTCCCCTCCTGGTCTCTCCTTTATGGAGTGCAGCAACTGAGAAATCCTGGCCAACTTTCCCTGTACTTGGCTCAGCAAAATGGAAGATGAAGTATTATCTACTGGCCCTTTTCCGCCAGGCCCACAAGGAAAATAGTTAAAAAGGTACGCTTTTCTACAAACGAGTGCTAAGTATTTTCTCAGATTGATGAACTGTTTTGAATGCACATTGACTTGCAGTCCATGGCAGCCTAACTCTACTTACTGTGCTTTCTATACATCACAATATTTGGCAGTATAGAAGGTACTGGTGGCACACTGAGATCACAACCTTTCACTCCAGCATTGTGAAGTGGGTTTTCCTGGACAATGAACCAAAGTAAAAAGTCCAAGAAGTTGTGTGATTGCACACAGTATCAATTACACTTAACAGTGCATTAATTCACCTAGAAAACTTCACAGTCTGAGTAGGTCTGAGGTAAAATATATACGTGAACAATATAAATATTTTTGAGCTCCATGTCCAGGCACTCTTTTTTTTTGTAAAGCAAAGGATTCACATCAGATTCACTGGGAAGTAGCATGCAATAAATCCTTTATCTGTCCATGAGGTAGATCATGATGTCCTACTCTGACCTGCTGGCAAGGGTAATTTTCATACTAAACAGACCTTGACTCCCATGTTGTAACTGACTAATAGGACAAGGCAATAGTTCTTGGACCATCCCAAAACTGACTGCCCAATCCACCTGTGAGTTGCATTACACCAAAACACACAAGTATATTATCCTAGATCCACAGCCTCCCAGTCCTGCAGCGCTGTTTTCAAGCACCCAACACAGACCACTACCTAGAAGACAGACTGTTTAAACAAACTGATATCTGTCTAGGTAAGACATTAGAAAAAAACTTAAGTTAAATGGTTTTCGAAGTAAAGCAGTTGTCATGGGATTTCTGATTCAGTGTAAAATGTTTAGTTTTGAAAACTTGTATGAAAAAGTATTATTATCCTCTATTAGCAGGATATCCATAACTTCCAAAATTCAATTAAATTAAAAAAATTTATTATTTTGTTAGAAAAATAAGTGTTTTCGAAACCAACAGCTATAGTTATTAGTTTAATATATCTAAATTTTTCTTAATGTAAAAAAATCCAACAGAACATTAAATTGCTGTTCTTCTTGCCCTGCTTCCTAATTGCAGAGGCCAAATTCTGGCCTCAGTTATTCAATATGACCTTTGCCAATTTTCCTTCCTTTGTCTGATTTTCACTCAAAGCTTTCTGGAAAATACATTATTATATTAGGATATAAAGCATATAATTGGTCACATAATTGTATTTCAACATTTGATGCTTAATACACTCTTAATAAGACTTTCAAAACAACTTAAGAGCACAGGTCCCAGAAAAAATCTGTTCTTGAAATTCACAGCAATCAGTCAAATGCATCACATACACAACACTTTAAAACAATCACATGCCTTGATTTTTAGAATAGGAGCTAAAAGCAAGGACTTGCTGGATGTTGCATAATTGTATGTGAAATGGATCCTCCAGTATGTGGTACACTCAACCTATTTCCCAAGATTACAATATCCTAGTAGGCTAATATAGAAAACTTTATCCAATTTTATTTTAGCTTTATTTAAAAGTACATTTTACTTTTATTAGAGATTCAGGTACTTATTGCTAAATCAGGGTTCTGAGTAAAAAACTCTTAAAAATCTTTGAGTGAGATCTGCAGACATTTACAGAGACATACAGTTGTACAAAAAGGATAAAATAAAAAAAATTAGTCCATTATTATGGGCATTACTGAAAGAAAACATTACTCATCCATCTGCAATGTATGGAAAAATAAAGCAATCTCATCTGCCGTTTGCAGGAAGTGCTTTCAGGCATCTGGTTAAGAAGAAGATAGTTAAAAGAGGTTTTTTGCTCCAGCCTGTCCTTTCTCTGAAGGGAATCTCTGCATTTCCACAGTCACAGAAAACAGACCTTCAAATGCAAACACTTTGGTAAGTACTGGTAAATCAGACTATTTAATGCATAGCTAGCAAATCAGACAAATTCAAACTCAGTCTTTCCCCCATTATAGTTTTACTTTCTTTATTTCCATATTTTTTTGATCTATTTCTTTTTTCCCCTCTAGTTGGCATGGATTAAAATACATAAACAGCATTTTTTTTTTTTTTTTTTAATTTCTACTTGTGTGTAGAATACTTTCTAAGTAAGAAAGCTTTCCTTTAAAAATAAATTATTTCTGCAACATTTTATGTCCTCAGGGTCTCTCCCATACTATTCGTATTTTGCAACACTACAAGTACCCCAAAAAATTAACAGCTGCTAGAATGCCAGATGGCTACTACATGAGATCACTGATTTTACAACTCCTTTTTCAGTACAGCAATTTACTTTCTGTAGGATGATAAAGAAAAAGTTTACATTAAAGGCTAATATGAATACGAAGAGTTGGACAGAACTCTTGATATTTATTTTGGTATTATAGCTATTATAATAAAAAGAAGGCTAAACATAAAGTCCATTTCACAAGGCAAACCGGAGGAACAGTCTTCATGCAAGAGTAGTCATTTTTTGGTTGACAATAACAAAATTTAGACTCAGGAATTCATATGACAAGTTGCAAAGGTTTAATAAAATTGTGGTCAGTTCTGTCAAAGAGAACTCTGGAATTTTGCCATCTCATCTACAGATTATAAAATTTTAAAAACCACATATTTAATTAAAGAACTTTTCAGAGGGAAAACTTATTACATCAGAGTTTCACTTTCTATTCTGGATTTTTATTCAGATTTATTTATGCTGTTGCCATAAACTAAAGTGTGGGGTTTAAACAGTTAAGAAAATTTCTTTCAGATCACTTTGTTGGTGATTTTTACATCTATATTATCTACTACTTCCATGTATGGATTTTCAACTGTAAATTACCTACTATTGTAAAAATAAGATGAAACCTACTATAGGTTAATAATGAACACGACAATCTCATTTACAATAAAATCTATTCTTTAACTCATAGCTTAGATTTTCAAAAGAAGCTTTCCAAAGACATTGTCAATCAAGCCCCATTTTATAAAATGTGAATTTCATGCAATAAAGCTGACACTAAATAGACTAAACGTCTTTTTCCTTAGTTTCTGCTTAAAAATAATGTCTTATTTAAAAAATCTACTTTCTATAACAAAAAAGTCAAGCATCTTCAGTTTTCATGTATTTCTCAGTTGTAGTACAGTACTTCCTTTACAGCTGCAAGCACCAAATGCTACACATTTTAAACACAATTTGCTTTGACAACATATATATGTCACATTCCTATGAACAGTCACTTCTATGAGCTACATAAGTACTATACAATGCACCCACAAGGTATTTTCAAGTTATGTGTAGAGAGAGATCTATATATTCTTTCTCTAGAGGAACTTTTTTTCCAACAGCTTAGCCATTTTTGTCTTAAAGTATTTTTATAAATCTTTTCCTGATAGTTACAACCATGACACAATTTTTCCTCAGAGAACTCTGCAGATGTATGTTGTAAACTTTTAACTTCTATCAAATATTTTTCTCCTTTTCAAATCACTTTAAGACTATATATTTATAACTTAGCACAGATTAATAATGATCTATTTTATTTGTTACCAATTCTTTGAATTTATATAATTAATACCTTGTCAAATACAGAAAAATAGTTAGCTGCTAAAGTTATTTATTTTGGGATTGTCAAAAGAGATCGTATTTTTACTTAAAAAATACTTCAGTAATGATAAAACAAAGAAAAATTTAGGGGGGAAAAAGTCTGTTCTGTGTAATTCATTGAGTTGTTACCATTAAAAAGCAATTAACTGCAAATATTGTCTTTACAGTAATAAATCACATAAAACAGTATTTATAGAATAAGTCAATTTTTTCTATAAAAGATAAAGTATTACAACATAAAATGAACAGTTCATACATAGACTTGAAGATTCCCTTCGAATTTCATTTCAGCCAGCTTCAAGAATGAATAGAACAGTCTTTAATAACCCGATACACAACTGGTATGGTCTGTTAAATTTTCCTTATCAAGTTAACAACAGAACCACTCCAACAAACATTCCCAGCAAGAGCATTAACTTGAAGCTTTTGGAATTCGAGCCTTGGTCAGTGGCTGAGTTGTCTTGGTGGCAGAACTGCACAAAGAAATCAGCACTGCATTCCCAAGGTATTTACAATGACAAACAAAAAACCCCACAAACCAAACAAACACAGAACTTTACTTATGTCAAATAATTATCTTTTCAACAAGGAGGAAAATGAATAAAAAGTAGTTTCTATTTCTTCACAACCTATCCTATGTTTTATGCAAAAAGACAAAGACTTGGTATGAAAATATTACAGCACTTAAATTGACTCTGGCAGAATCTAGGACTAGAATTGAAATATATTCAATTCAGAAGAACAGACAGACAGGAATTAAGCTCTTCCTAGGAAATTTATAATTTGCATTGTTTGGGGTATGAGGTGCAGCAGCCAGCACAATTCTCCACAAAATAAATGGCACAAGACAGATACACTCAAGAAGATGTGGAATGACTTCCAGTTATGGAATATGCTACTTTAAGTGAACCATAAGAATATCCTTTGGCAAGTCAGGTTTTTGATAATTACTTGCAATCCACTAGATGATCACTTCCCACCTTTTTGCTACAAATAGTAGAAACACTATTTTTTTCCTAGGCAATTGTTAGATATGCAGAATATGACAAAATTATTCAAATAGAAGTTGTTCCTCTGTATAGCAGCAAAGCACCTTACAGAAAAGTCACTACAAATTATGTTATTCTATAAGATATTCCAAGTTTCCCATGCACTTTCTTAAGTGGAAATTACAAATATTTGCACCGGGACCCATATATTTTCTAAAAGCATGCCCAAAGCCCCAGAGCTAGAATGATTTCCCAGGCCCATGATTATCTGAATGTTCTTGCTTTATTTAGCTACTTGGCATTACTAACTGATCTGTTCAGTAAACGATCCTGCAAACTGCTACACGGACAATAACATGGCTGAATATTCCAAGGGAAATCAACAGAGCTAAAGTGCCTGCATAAAATTATTCTTATGTGAAAATGTTTGCAGATCACAGGTCATTTTTCTGCATGAATGAGCAGTTGTTCTGCACAACAAACATTTGTCAAGATTTTCAGTAAAGATTAACCTACTTCTAATTACTTCCTACCTTTTAATAACCAAGCTAGAAATATGCTACCAATACAATCAGACTTTATACTTTTCTATCATCATTTATCACCTACCGTTCTAATTACTTAAGTATTTTGTAAAAACATCTTCTGGCTAAGCTCAGCATGCCAAAAGTGACTGGAATGATTTGCTGCTAAGAGTTTTAATAGTCAGTGAGTGGTATTTTTATTTTTACAGCTGTTGAGGCAGCTGAGAGATTCTTGCAAAGAAGCCTTGTCAGTCTACGTATCTGGCACAGTAAAATTCTCATAAAAGGATTTCGCTCAACACACACTAATGAACTTAAAAGGAAACGCAATTTCAGCTGCTGTTACTAAACAATTTAAACCAGCACATTTCCCTTTTTACATCGAAGCATTTGCATTTTGGGACAGCACAGTGAGAATGATGCTGTCACTCTGACTGTCACCAAATCCTTCCCCAGGGCAAACCTAGAGCTTGGCCAGGCAGCCAGGGAGACACAAGTACAAAGGAACTATCCTGTCCTTCCATGAAAAGGTTAGGGCTTACCTGGGCTTACCTAGTATCTTTCCAGAGTTTTTTTACATTATCACCTTTGCAAAACAGGCTCAGAGTGGAGGGGATTATTAGATCACTTAACACAAAGATATAAGGAATTTCATGGTGTATTATTTAAACCAAGCCGTAATTTTACTTATATATTTAATTTATTGGAAGCTGCTTGATGGTTCAAGCACTCAGGTAGAAGTATTCTAGTGAAAAGCTTCAAGTGAATAATAAATATTCTCTCATATAAAGGCAAAATTAACAGTTAAGAAATCTGACTGGTTAGAATAGAGATGTTATTTTTATTCTACAGAAAAAGTGTAAAAAGTTGGAGAAAAATTTAATGAGGTTTTAATATAAAGGTTTATGCAAAAAAGTACTCAGAAACACTAAATTAATTATATTGGAAACTGAGCTTTTGGGTACAAGCTAACCTAAAAAACATGAAATAATTATTTTACCAAATTTCTTAGAGTAATTAGCTTTTCTTCTTTCCTAGAGAGATGCAATTTTTTATGGTTTTGATCATTCTAAACTTCATTTCCTAAATTACTATTCAAATAGGCTACATTGATATTCCAGTGTAATGAAAAATTGCCAATAAAACAAACGAAAACAAGACCTCTAAGAAAATAAGAAATTAATACTTCATTGATTTTTGCAGCTATAAATAGTCAATGCAACTCTGTTACAAAAGACCAAGAAATGGGCTGCAAATGAAACACTTTTATTTCAAAATGTTTAATAAGACAATAAACAGTTAGCATTACATCTCTTAATTTAAAAACTGGTCCAAAAATGAAGACAAAGAATAACATGAGGCTATGAAATTTTGAGTTTCTTTTATGCCAGAACAAATGTTTCAAAATTATTGCCCTGATTTTGAAGAGTCGATGAAATGCATGTATAAAAACAAATGTGTGGGACCTGCAACATATTCAGCAATATTACATACAGAAACACAGATAACAGAATTAATTATTTTTACACAAGAGAGAAACATAAATGTAGATGTCAAATGTATATTTTAGGAGTCTCACTGAAGTTTTCATTGGATTAAGCCCAACTTATTTAACTTGGTCTATGTTTTAGATTGTTTAAATAAATTTTGTACTTAAAATGGTTATGTGAGCTTTACTTTTATAGCAAATCATTTACACAATTTAAATCTTCGTCCCACTAATGAAGTCGAAACTATAAATCTCTTATATAACCTAACTTATGTCTTCCACCAATGTTATCAATTGTACAGTGAAATTTCTTAATGAAGAAACAAAGTAAAATACCTACACAGCTGCCTTACTTACTGTGAAGCCCCTCTCATAATTTTCTCCTTTTCCGTTTCAGTTAGCATTCAACATAAAATTGCCATGAATAAAATGTAAAAATAAGCTATTGGTAATATTGCAAAAGGAAAATTGCAACAGAGTTCAAACTGAGATTTTCTTTTCCCCCTGTGTCTGCTAAACAGTAAAAAAACAGTGTTTCCCTCATGTAAATACTTGGAAGAAATTCTCAGTTTATTCACTAACTAGAAGTTTTGCACAACTCAATCCATCAGGACTCTACTGGACTAGATATCTCTAACAAATAGCATTCAATAGCATAATACATAAAATCAAAATAGCATAAATATAAAACAGAACTATAGTACAAATGGACATTCATTTACTATTTACAAGGTCTGATTTTATTAAGCTAATTATTAAACAGCAATCCTACTTTACATCTGCCCTGAAAAAAAAACCCACCAGTAGCCTGCACTAATGCAGGATTGCTTGAGAATTAATGTTCCCTGTGTAAGATTATTTTTTTCAATTACACTCATTGTATAAAGCCCAGCAAATTCACTGACAAATTAAGTTCAAAAAACATCAGGCTGACAAAATTTTTATCAGAGCACAATAACACAAGAAAATTAGTACTTCATGCTCTTAGAGGGGAATTATTAGCTGTCAAGACTAAAAAACAGTATTCAGACAAATCCAGCCAGTACCAAAGTTATTATGGGGCTTTTCTCACTTAACATAGCTCTTGAAGTGCATTGGGATTCTGGTTTCATCCAGTATCCAGTACAGTGATTGTACAGTAGCATAAACTCTAGCCTCCTGCAATCACAGAGACTGTGATACATGACATACAACAGGAAGCATAAAGGGAGAACCCAAAATGTACAATTCTGTGAAAGTCTGAGATTTTATTTCCTTTGCTCGTGACCAAACTCACCACTGCTTGAGTCAGGTTTCCTGTCACCTAAAGCCACTACTGATGTCAGAAGTCACGGATTGGGTGCACTTACACTGATGTGCTCTCCCAGCTGGGCAACCACAAAATCAAAGCATATTTTTAAACAACAGTTATCCAGTTATGGAAATTTCTGTGCCCACCAGCCCATATGTCTGATTTCCTCTCAACAAATGAGACCACCAGGCCATATACAGCTAAAGCTGCGGCTTTTTTCCCAAACTTCTGACAAAGCGTAAGGATACAAAACTTGGCAAGGTCTCAAGACTGAAGTCCTGTCTCTGCCATCACAGAAGGCCACAGTTTCTATCACAAATTGATCATATTTGACAGTATTGCACTCTTCTGTGGTGATAATGCTGTAGTGTGGTTATTGGCTTTTTTTATCCACACTCCTTCTGTATGACAGGTCATCTTGAAACCCTTTTTCCAATTTCAAGCTATTTACTTCAGATTCATTCATATATACTTTTCCCCCAGTATTACTTCAGCAAACACTTTTCTGCTGGTTATCTTTGTTTATTTTTACAGTAAATTTATAAACAGGACTTAAAATCCTTTAGTCTTCTTTTTGATAGTGGGAAGAAGGCAGGCACCATTAAGCTATTTTCACAGAGCAAGCTCTCCACAGCTTCTGATGACCGTAACAGCTCCTGACTCATGTCATCTGGTTTCAATACTTTTTTTAAAAACTAGTTCACCACAGCACTGTCTTCTACAACAAAATAAGTCCTTACTATTTCTACCATAAGGGCCTCTCCAAACACACTTGTCTTTTTATCCAGCTGCAGAATACACAACTGAGCCAAAGCCAACTGATACAGCTCTTCCTCTTTTACCCAGCTAATCACTTATAAGCTCATGCTTAAAAAAGTTAGTAGTTCCTAGCCATGTAGAAACTCTGCTTCTGAGACCCTCAATATCAGCCAGGTTCATTATAGGATTCTAAATTTTACTATTTCAATAATAGACTGACTTTGTGACTTAAGAATTCTGGGGTTTGTAACTAAGAAACCAGAAGAATGTTAAGATCTAACCAAGTCTTAAAAAATGCTACTCTTTACAGCTTGGTAATATTTTTGAGAGCCCACCATACTATAATCCCCACATCATATACCTCGCAGTTCTTGTACTGACAAGATTTTATAAGGTCAGGATCTAATCTGTCAAGTTAATCTGGCACAATCTACACTCATTGTATAAAGCCCAGCAAATTCACTGACAAATTAAGTTCAAAAAACATCAGGCTGACAAAATTTTTATCAGAGCACAATAACACAAGAAAATTAGTACTTCATGCTCTTAGAGGGGAATTATTAGCTGTCAAGACTAAAAAACAGTATTCAGACAAATCCAGCCAGTACCAAAGTTATTATGGGGCTTTTCTCACTGCATTTGGTGAGATTTTTCACTTGTCAGATGGTAGAAATACAGTCCACCAATCCTGCTAACAACTGTAAGAATGAAACATACAGACACTGCTGATATGGGTTTAGATCGCCAAAGATCCAGTTTAAGTGTTTGACATTGTACTTTCTCTTGATCAAGACAAGAAATGTGTTCTCAAATGTTTCCTTTTCTAGTTGACTTTAAAAAAGTCATGAAATAAAGTCCATACATAACATTATTTTCCTGGTTTGTTTCTGCTACAAATTCAGGGATTCATACTCCAGGGACACTCCAGAAATTATGGGGTTTGTTGGCTTCATAGTTTCCTATCCATTGTAAAATCAATATTACTTTGAGTGCTCTACAAAAATAGAGGTTTAAGCATCTTTCTTTGAACAGTATATAATTTTTCAAGGCATTTCTACTTATTTTAGTGATCACCACAAATTATATAGAGAAAGAAAAGCTTAGCTTGTAGTGGTTAATAAAAAACTTCAGCCTAGAAGACCCAGTGACCGAACAAATCAAGGGCTGAGATTTGCTATTGCACAGTGACCACAGCATGCTGAAATTCAAGTTGCTGCTTTCCAGTTTTCTTATTGAATACAATGGTTTCCTTTATTCAAACACCTTTTGAAAGTTTTCTTAATTATTTGATATAAGTTTTCTAAATTATTACAGCTGTTTTCAAGACTTCTTTCTTTCTGATTTCCCCCCAACCAAAGAATCACTTAGGGGTAAAGCAGGCACTTCTGTGTAATTCATTAGCTTGTTACCATTAAAAATCAAGTAAAGCTATTTATGTTCTTGAAAGGGAGACAATTTTAGAAGACCATCAACAGGATCTCTAGTTCTCAGGCACTGCTAAAAAGTTTCAAATCTCTCCATAGCGATATTTACTCTAAAATGAAATGTACCGTCCTTTGGAGATATTAATCCTTACTGACTGTAAAGGAAGCCTGTAGTGCATAGATTAGAGATGAAACTTTTAGATCAATCCCAACTGAGAAATTAAGAGAAATTCAAATCCATGCCACCTCATTGCGGTGGCTGTCTTTACACAGTCACAGAGATGAGACAAATGTTCACAATTAAATGGAAGTATTGCAGAAGGTAGACCACTGAAGCATCTGTAATACCCAGTAAGTGTCCATCAACAACAGTGAAAGAGACAATGATACTCAAAAAATCGATCCATATTTCCCTCTCTTTTCAGTCCTGATCCACTGCCAAAGGTTGTAAATGTTGTCAAGTTTCTCAACTACCTGGAATTCAAAGTTGGTATAATATCCAGCTTTACAGGTGAATGAAGACTGCAGGTAATCAAACATATAAAAGGAAAATAAATGCCATACATTAGGTGACTTCTGAAGTCGCTCCTATAATTTTGGTAAACCCATTGGCTTCTTGAAACTTCTAAATCCATATATAATGTTACATATAGTATTTAGAGCCAAATGTTTCCCTCAGCTAGCCCAAAACTCCATATGAAAATGAGGTAAATTCAGATCTTCCTACTCAAAGTTAAACCAGAATTTCAATCCCTAAATAACAGTAAAAGTTTCTTTATAACTTGTGCAAAGATGGTAACATCCACATTTATTCACATAATTCCATCATGCTTACTTATATAAGAAATCCTTTTCTTAGTAGTGTGAATATAGAGAGTGATTAAATACACAATAATTAGAGGGTTTTGCCTCAGAGGAAAGTAAATTTTTCAATTTTGGTTCAACCAAGTAGGATTCTTTTCAGAGAAAAGCTGCTAAAATTGTCTTGGTAATGCAACATTGATGACATAATTTGATTTTTGAGTAACAGCAGATTGCTTCCTCTGTATTACTTACCAGGTTCCTTGCACATCTGAAACATTCTCAATACATTCTGGAGACAAATTGCTTACCTGAGGCATTCTGAATAAATGGGAACCGTTTTCTGACTAAACACATAGCAATATATGGTGTTACAACTCATATTTCAGTGACATTTTGTCTCCTTTCACTTCTGCCCTTTGAGACTGAATAGAGCATAAGTCCATCAATATATTTATTAGCATATAATCACATTAATTCCATCAATATCAATATATTTTGTGATTGGCTCAGACATATGCATATGCAAACTTGAACTTGACACCTACAATACACAATATTCAATGCTAGCTTTTTATAATCAGTATTTTTTATTCTCAGCCAAAGAGCACTCAATGTAAGGTGGTGGCCAGGCCAGCAAGAATCTGATGTTTGGAACCTAATTCCCAAGTAAGGTATCTGAAGCTATTCTACAACAAGCAAATAAAGAATAAACAAACAACAAAGTCTAATTTTTTAAGTACTCCCATGAATAATGAATAACCACAAAGAGGGGTAAAATTTGAAAGAGGGGCATTCTCTTTGTGGCACCCCAAAAGTCACAGTGCCACTGAGCAGCAAAGAAGGGAGCTCAAATAGGGCACTTCTGCCCATGGCCAGGGTGCTCATCTCAGGAGTGGCAGCTCCTGACCCTCCATGCTCCTCACATAAGCATTTTATCCAGTGGACATGAACATGAAACAGAAAATAGTCCAGGGAAGAAGCTCAAACTTTCAACCAAGGATACCCAGTTTGGCAGAAATTCCACCTGGAAAGACAGAACTAGTATTCCCTGAGAAACCTCCTGCTAAAACTGGCAAAAAGATTTGAGACTGGCATTTTCTGACAGAACTGTATTTTGCCAAAAAGACCGTGGTCAGTCTTACAATAGAGGCACTTTATCTTTTTTTTGCTAAAGAATGGAAGTGTTGCATGTAATTAGCTTCCTGCTTGATCGAAATAATATATTGGCAGGGACTAAATATTAGCAGCCCCAGTGGAATTGGTTATTCCTCCTCCAGGTCCTCAGCAACTTTCATCTGTCTTCTTCTACCATTAATATCTTGGATCTAACTATGACTTACAGAGGTATTCAAATTAAAAGAGTCTGAACATCTTTTACAGTTCATCTTGAAGACAAATACTGAAACTATGTTAGGGACAGATACATCATATTTCTACTTGAATATTTCATAAATGAATTGCAATGCTTGTTTCTCTGGAATAACACCAGTCAATGCTAGCCACCCAAGGGGCCTTCCAGGATTTAATTACCGAAACTTGGGCCTGCAGATAACTTTTTATTCTGTGGCAATACTGAACAGTATAAGTTTGACTGTATTTAGAGCAGCAGCCAATCCTAAAATACAATTCATCCATCTCAGCTGTCCAACAAAAGCATGGAGCTTTCACATTATAATGCAGGATTTAAGGAGTGGGGTTTTCTGCCTTTTTTTTTTCCCCTTCAAGTTTTTGCAGGAACACCACGTGAGTTGTCTTTGGCCTCATCAACTATTTCTTGTATGCCTTTTGGATATCACTGTTACCAGTATTTCTGCCTCCCTGACGGAACATCTTAGGTCTGAGGTTTCATGATTCAGAGCAATTATATCATAAAAATTGAATGTTAAAACAATTCGTTTACACATATGTTTATACTGCTCCAAAGATTTTGTACACTGAGATCAGATTATAAAGCACATGGACGTAAACTTGTGTTTCAACTTCAGCTAACAGACTATTCACATGCAGTAAATTGTTTTGATTTAGGATGACTGCACTTAATTTTAGATTTTATAATTATGTTATACTCATACTTTGCAATGAATTAATTACATTATTTGGCAAAAATACAAATGTAGTCCCTTTAAGTTTCTATTGCATTATTTAAATCTGGCTTTGATTATAAAACTTATGAACAGCTGTAGAAAGAATAATTTTTCCTTTAGTCATAGTTATATAAAAGTGTTAAAATGTAAAAAATTGAATATATAGAGTTCCACATACCATAAAATAATTATTATCATATTTTTAAGGTATGGAAAAATAATTTTTAAGGTTTACAGTGTAGCAATCAGTGAGTTTTTAAAATCAAAAGTTATAGGTTTTTTTCTGAAGGATGATTACTAATATGGTCAACATTTTTCTGATGTTTAGAATTAAATTTAATATTTTTTAAAAAAATAATAAATTATAAACATATTAATTTAGTACAGAAATAAATTATTTAAAATAAAAGTTCTGTCTTTAAGTTCTGAATGCATGTTCCATAATTCACTGTTAAATTTCATGCTATGAAATAGGCATAAGAACAGCTTTCAGATTTTAAAGCTGTAGTGCTACTACAAACCAGAATACATGGAAGCAATTAACTCAGATTGCAATCATCTTATGCTGTGTTTATAGAAAACTAAGCTTTAAAAACACATATTTAAAATTGTGATAATTTGCAAATATGCTTGGGGTATGCATAAAGAGAATTAGATGTAATCTATTATTTTCTTAGTATCCAAGTATGCAAAGAAATATACTGTATTACTGAAGTAAAAACAAATCCATACATTTTCTCTGGAATATATTTCGTAATTGTTACTAATATTTATATAAATAAGCTCACTAAATTCTTTCATTATTATTTCCACTAATCACCATTCTGAATTCTTTCTACAATGTAAACAAAATGACTAGCTCAGAATTGTCAAGATTAAAAATAAATTTGCATAGACATTAATGATTCCAGCCCTGTGAGTTGTGAAATGCTTTCCCACGTTTACTTAAAACTCAGATTTCAGTCAGAGGTGATAGCAAGAAATAACACAAAGGGTTAGGTCTGAATTTTTTGTGAAAGAAACAGTACAAAACATGCTAAGGCACTAAACTCCCTTACTTATTTTACTGCTCAAACATGTTACAGTCCACTAAACTGCAGACTAAAAGCAAGAAACATTTTCTTTTTGAAACAACTCCTCAGTTTGGTTTTTGTGCCCTCAGGCAAGAACTCCAGTTCAGCTCCCTGGGTATTTTGGCTATACAGGAAGATAGGCATCCATGCCATCAAATATTCACATTTCTGCAGTATCTGGTCAAAAACTGTAAGAGCTAAAACAACTGATTGTGCTTTATATTTATTGTAATTCAATTCATTCAAAGACAGTGACCAGTCTACTTCAACCGCTGCTCTGGAAGTGGGCCCTGAGAAAAGCCATCTGTTCCACTCAATAAAATCCATTTTGTGGGCCCTCTTCCACTTTTATTTCTGAATTCAAGTGCCAAACACCTGCAAATTGTCTCGGCAAGTTCCAGATCCAAAACTTCCACTTCCCTCAGGACACATTTCAAGACATAAGTGCACCACTGCAGTGACTGGCAAAGCTCCTCAGGCTGGAGCCCCGACAGTTAAGGGCATCTCCGGGGGGGACAGAGCCCTCCCTCCGCTAAGCAGGCAGGGATGGCATAATGATCACTCTCCAACCTTGGGCAGTACAATTCAGTCCCTCAAGTCACAAAGCAAACACTGAATATCCAGGTTTGGCAAGTTTAAGACACCTAAAAGCAGGTTGTATTACTCAGAAGCCACTGAATAAATTTGTGTTACTGTACTACCCAGAGGAAAAAGGCAACAACCACAGCTGAGTATTACCTGAAAGGACTTCAAGATGCATTTGGACAGTAAAATATTTAATTTAAAACTGTTTTGTCAACAAAATGTCTGAAATCTGTCCCAAGAGAGTGGGCAGTTTCTAACCTCAACTGGCTATTTTAGAGCCAGCACCTGGTTTAAGCCATTTGTCCAAAACCTCCTCACAGCTGGAGGAGAAGAGAGGCCCCCTGCGGGGCACGGCAGACCCCGGGCATTCTGTGTGACCAAGACTTCTGCTCTGTGACCGCTGAGGGAGCTTATGGCACCAAAGCTTCCCAGTCCCTTCACTTACCCCAGCCCAGACAATTGTCCAGTCAAGCAACAATTAAATAAAAAATTAAGTTCCCTTTAGATAAAGAGTTATCACAACTAAATTTAATGTATCTGAGTCATAAAGAACATAGAAAACTGCATACAGAGAGTACACAATTACCGTGAGCACTGGTCATCCTGATGGTTGCCTACATAGTGAGAAGAATCTTTATTTTTCATACAGCGCAATAAATCATGCCAATAGATGACACCATAGAGCATGTCTAAATCAAGGGAGCCACCGAGGAATACCTAAAACTATCCAGCCAAAGAACTGCAAAGAACCAGCACTAAAATCTCCCACATGTCAAAAAGTGCTACAGGGTTAAAAGGAAAGTATAAAAATACTCTGTGGTGGGGAAATGCTCAACAGCTCATAACACTGTAACACACTTGCTATTAGCATGGTTATCTGCTTATCTGATATATTTCTCTTATATCAAAGATCAAATCTTTTCTCTGGCTCCAGGACTTCACCATTTTATGGCATCGCTCAGTGCCTAGATGAAATAAATGCATCTATCCAGGATTAATGACTCTGGCCTCCCTCAGTTTAAAACATAGATACACACATTCGGCAGCTGAAAATCCTAATTTTGAACTCTCTTGCTATAAATGCTAAGCATTTCTGAGCTGAGAAAGAATTTTCTCTCCTTAATACTCAAGGGTGAAGACTTGCAGGAGAAAAATGAGTAATGGGTCGCTCACCATTTCCCAGCTACAGAAACAAAACCATCAGCGGTTCCAATCACATCAGCATCAAACACTTTGTTCTGCTAAGTCTGAATCAGCTTTTCCAACCAACTGAGTAGTTAGAGGTTACAGCACATGATAAAATCAAAACACCAACAGCATTTCAGAGCAAATTACTGCAAATATCAGGATTTTCAAATATTCAAATGCAGGAGATCATTCTTAAGTCTTCTGAATAGTAAAATGAGCTCACTTGTAAAATCTGGCACCCACATAGCAATGTATATCTTATGAACCTGAGCAAAAATCTAAGAACAGCCTTTAAAGTTTCAATTAACTATGTTTTATTCTTAATCTTATTCTCCTTCTCTAGAAATTGTGTTCGCAATGAAGAAAAAAAACCCCAAAAGTCCAGAAAAGTGTCAACATAATTACAACCATATGCAACAAATCTCCGTAACAAAATATTTGTGGAAAAACCTGAGTGACATGGAAGAATATCTTTCAACAACAGAATATATTTTCCTGATATAGTCCTCTTGCATTTTAAAATACAATTTGTGAATATTTTTATGTATGCAATCCTCTCAGTCTGTACAATTACTAAAGATAGTAAGTCAAGGGTAATGCCAGTTTTATATCAGAGCTTCAATCACACTTACTTATTTTGTTGTGCTTCATATGCTTGTCCTCTAGAATTCATGTCATCTGTCATTTTAAAGACTACCATCTTGATTGCATATCCCCTCCTTTTTATGAATTCTGAACTTTGCAAACACTCCTAAAATCCCCTGAACTCAGTCCTCCTTTTGAACTCTATTCTGAACTCCAATACTATTTCTTTCCAGTCCTATTAGTGAGAGAATTAGAATTAGAGCAATTGCTTTGCACAAAAATCCAAATTTCTGTCACTGTTTCGGGATATTTGAAAACTCAGGCAGTGAGCGAACACACCACACTGATAAAGCTCATGTTGTTAGTATATTTCTTACTAATAGTTAAAAAATTTGAAGGAATTTCTGCTTCCTTCATTTGATAAAGGATCATTTTGTCTATAGCACTACACTAAACAAGTCATGCAGGATCTTTATTAAAGATACTACGGTAGCTTAAATAGTGATTTTGACTGGGTTATGATACCATCAATACTTATTCACAGATTTTCCCTCACTGAGATTATAAGTGTGAATCCTTATTTTATAGCAATCTAGAGGTATGTAGATATATTCAAAAGTATTTCAAGGGTAGCTGGTCCTTCTGTTTCACTTACATTTTATTAAGAGGCTCACAGAATCACAGAATTTATACGGTTGGAAATGACCTCTAAGATAATTGAGTCCAACCACTAACATAGCATTGACAGGTCTCCCTCTAAACCAATTTGCCACATCTACACATCTTTTAAATACCTCCAGGGATGGTGATTTCACCACTTTCCTGGGCAGCCTGTTCCAATGCTTGACAATCTTTCAGTGAAAAAATGTTTCCTAATATCAAACCTAAACCTCCCCTGGTGCAGCTTGAGGCCATTTCCTCTTGTCCTATCCTCTTGTCACATGGGAGAAGAGACCAACCCTCAGGCTACAACCTCCTTACAGGTAGTCGTAGAGAGCAACAAGGTCTCAGAGAGCTCAGTGATCACTTCCATCAGCTCACTCAATACCCTTGGGTGGATCCCATCCAGACCCATAAACTTATATGTGTCTATGTGGTGTAGGAGGTTGCTGACCATTTCCCTTGGATTATGGGATCTTTGTTCAGGTCCCCCTCCCTGCCTTCCAGCTCAGAGGGCTGGGTACGCAGCTATTAGATATTGTCCTCAGCGCAAAATTCTTAATTTCCTCTCCATTTTAAAGCTAATCTCCACACCACATTTTCAGAGATAAAAACATTAATCTCAGTTCTAAATGCATTCTTTATCTTATTAGAAATACTGAATTATCCTAAGTAAACAACTGTTGTTTGAAAAAGCACAATAGTCCTCCTTTACTTGGTAAAGAATCATTTATCTGGAGATAAATTGTTTGCTTCTGAATAGACAAACCTGAGTGTCTTCAAGTGCTAATCACAAATAATTTATTAACATGTCTCCTTTAAACAGTAAAACTCAACAAGTATTCCTGAAAACAATGTGCAGTCTTATGAATATTTATGAATTGTCTGAAGAGACGATATTGGTACTCCTTACTCAAAATTAGGGATTTTCAGCATGTAATTCTTACCAGACATGGAATTCATAAATTGTCTATTGTAAATTATGCAGTTTGTTCTATTTAGTTCAGCTGTCTGTTATTACTCCCTCTAAGAGTAGAACTCATAACTTCAGTTTAAGTGAGGCATCCTAACCTAGCACCAAATATAAGATACAGCAGAGATTAAACACCCTCTGCATATGTCAATTTGTTTTAGAGAACGGTCAGCTCTTCTGTGTAAAATCCTGTTTCATCTGCTATTAAAAAAAAAAAAAGACAAAAAATCTGACCTTAATTAAAACTGTGTCTGACAAAGTAGTTCACATTAAAAAATTATCTATCCACAATACAATGTAAACTACTGGCTTATATTCAATTACAGAAGCAGCACATTTGCCTTTGGAGAACATTCCCAATCAAGCATATATGATACGTGCAGCATAAGAATATACAATAGTCACAAATGTAATAAACTTAGCATTTTATTTGACTGTTATTAAACAACTTTTAAGTAATGCAAAATGAACAGATACCAATCAACACATTTCAGAGCTACAGAGATCATATGTTGCTATCATTTGTAAGTGAAGCTAGCAAGCTTTATATAACAACTCAAAGTTTAAAGAACTTATTTCCAGTTGCTGGCATTTTTATTGATTGTACTGATGGCAAGTAAATTACATGAGCAGTGGAGCTCAGTTAAGCAGTAATTCAATACAACTACACAATATTTGTTGATGAGCACCCACCTAGAGCAGAAATCTCAGCAAGATCAATTAGCTACTTGCCAGTACTGCCAAGGTTTAGGGGATGTCCCCTGCATTCTAAGTCACTGCATCTCTGCAACTTCTGGAAAGACTTTGTGCTGCATTCTGCAAAATCCCTTACAGAGTGCTCTTGCTTACTCTGCAATGCATCTTAAAACAGTAATAGGTTTATTTGCAACTTCAAAATGCTACTCTAATTATTTTTACGGCCTGAGTTAGAAACAAATCAGTTTACCATTACAGGTTTTCCTTAGATAATTTTAAAATATTTTCATGTAAATGAGACCATATGATTGCTTTCCTTCCAGGAATATTTGAAAGAGCTGCTAAAATAACTGAACAGTGCTAAATATGAGAAAAGGCAAAAATGAAAATATGAAAGGTACACTAAAAACAGAGAGTAAGAAAAAACAAGAAAAACTAATCTTTAATTACTCAACAGGGTCATATAACTTGATAGAGTGGAGATGTGTTCTCCAGAATATCCAGTCCATTGCTTCATACAGAACCATTCTGTTTCACACAGACAGCTTCCAGTAATCCCGAAGATAAAATGGATTCATACACTAAAACTTTATAGAAACTGTGTGACACCAAGAAGTAAGAGAGAAAGTAAAAGCCTTTTGTCAACAGCAGTCAAGGCTTATCTAGCATCAAGGATCAGGAGAAATATGTTAAAGCAATCCTAAATAAGAGACAGACATCCATGCTCCAATGCTCTGCTGCTTTTCTTGCTAATTTTTCCCACACAAACACATCACGGGTTCCCAAACTTTCCAAATTAAAGTCCCCTTTTATCTAAATCAGCCAGCAATATGCAAACCAGGAATCTAGGAGAGAAAATTTTCCAGATTTCCTTCTGAACACTGCTCCATTTGTCTACTTTTTGAGCCCAATTCCAGCTGTTGAAAAGGAATGCAGTGAAAAAAAAAAACCTTCAGAGAAATCTGATGCTGAAAACCATGCATCTCTGCAGGATATGAAGCCTACCAGACTTCCAAAATAAATACCTTCCTTCCTTTAAAAATAACAAAATATTAATTCAGCTTATCTTTTCCAAGTATCTTGAAGTGTCACTGTTTGAACTTTAAAGTATGTCAAGAGAATGTTCAAAGAAAACTCAAATTGACCTGTTTGATGATGACTGGGCTTGACAGACCAGATGAGAGGTAATTTAGGTAGTGAAAGATGTTAACACAATACATAGCAAAAGCATTCCAGTCTCATATGGTCACTGCAGCTTTTCATATTGACACAGTAACTGCCAGGCATTGAGTTGCTATGGTTTTTTTCAGCAATGCTATCATTAATTTTCTTTTCTTTCTACCATAATATTCTAAATTAATTAGGAAAATTAGTTATGTAAGAATAGACTAGCCCATGTACTTCTGCCAATCCATTCTGCTCAGGCCACTGGGTACTGTATAAACAAAACCCAGCATGACCTTTCAACTAAATCAGGGGGTTGACACAGGCTTGGGGTTTTTGCTTAGAGTGACTCCCTGGTCCCACAGAAAGATTTATAAAAGCTGATTTCTTCCTCAAATCCTGTATGATTGTAGGAATCAGACAGAGTATGGATGTGATCTACAGAGCAATATAATTCATTCACATTTTTAGGCAGGGCAAGGAGGATCTACAGAAATGTGAATCTACAGCTGTAAGCTGTCAGCCTAATATCAAGTTTCTAGAAAGACAGAGCCAATGTCGATTCCATGTCCAAGACCACCACGGGGCCTCAATGCCATGTCCAAGAGCAAAAGTTGTTTGGGAATGGTCAACATAAATTAAACAAGAGCAAATCTTGCCTGATCAATCTGACTGCCTTTGAACATGAGATGTCAAAGACAATGGACAAGGGGAGAAGAGTAGATACTGTTCTACCAGGATTTCAGCAAGGCTATCAACAGCCTTCCTTCAGTCAAGCTGGTGAAACACAAGTTGCAAAAATGAGCATTGGTGGAAAACTGTCTGGATCTGCCAGGTTCAAAGGGTGGTGATCAGCAGAACAAAATCTAATAGGCAGGTGATTAGCAGACATCTTCCTTGGGGATCAGCGTTCACCAACAGGTTTATTAGGAATCTTCAGGGATAGAGCACACATAGCAAAAATACAGGGGGGACAAATATGGGGGGAAAGGATTGATAAGCTGGGACATGGAGCAGCTATTCAGCAGCATCTCATCACACAGAAAAACAGAATGACAAGCACCTCATGGAGTACAAGTCCTACACCCAGTACCCAAGCACCTTGAGAACCACTGCAAACTGGGGGCAGCTGGCTGGAAAGCAGCTCTGTGGAAAAGATACTGGAAATCCTGTCAGGCAATGAGCTGCACGACAGGTAGCATCAGGCACTTCCAGCAAGGGCAGATAATGGCATTCTGGGCTGTATTAGCAAGTCCAGGATCAGACTGGTTTTAGAGACTTTGATTTCAATGTCTTTGTTTCGTGGTTTTGAAAATCATATTCCTTACATGACACAAATGTAATCCTCGTGAGTTAGTACTACAACTGGGAGTAGTTCTCAGCTCATGACTTCTTCCTCAGCTCTCACTGTCTTTTCTTTCACATATTTGGACTCTTCATGGATTTTCCTTTAAAAATAAATTAAAAAGCTGGGAAAGGAAAGCAGATAGACCAAAGTCTGACAGACACATTTTTGTCTTTTTTTTTTTTGCTTTAAATGAACACTCTTGTGCTAATGAATCATAACACATAACCCCTGTTCATACTATATTAGTTCAAAAGAACAAAAGCCAAAAATAATTGGCATCGGCAAAGATTTCAGATTTAAAGAGAGTGAGCACAATACATGCCTTGTGTTATTCCACTGTACTGTACTAGAAACTCTGTAATATCTCATCATTACAAAATGTGCTTGTGAAAGAATATAAAAATAGGCAAACAAAATAAAGACCAAAACACTCAAGCTCAGAACACACAGTGCACAAAGTACATTCCCATTGTATTTACCCAGTCATTAGCTATCTGTTTGCATTGTATATGGGGAAGTGCAAAGTAAACCAGAAAGCCTACTTGCGTAGGCACTGACATCAGGACTGTAGGGTTATTAGACACTGGACAACCTTTTGCAAAAAGCTTTTACATTTTGAAAACTTTCTAAAATAACAGATATGGATTTACTGTGAGAACTGAGAAAATTCTAAACCCTCATTGCTCTACTTCCTCTAATTAACACTCTTTGCTGTGGCGGGCACAGTCCCTAGCACTGCATGATGGAGGTATCATGCCTTCTGTTAATGTAACACTCCTGAGTTTCAACATATGATTATTTAAAATCCATAAACACAGAGCACAAGATTACGCATTTTGCTGTTAATCAAAAGCCGTTATTTCCCTCCCATGCCATCATCAAGGCACAAGAAAATGGAAGGAAGAGTGGCCATGGCTGTGAAAATATCCCCAAGATCTGTTAACAATCTTAATGATCTTCTAGAGAGCTGCAGCTCACATTGCCAAGTACAAATGAGAAAGCAGGGAAAACAGTCCAGAAGAACAATAGCACAAACGCATCCTTTTCAGACCCAAAGAAACTATGGAGCAATAATTCAATTCATATTCATCTTTAGGACAAAACACAGACATGACTCTTTAGCAGAATGGCTATTGTAAAACTGTGGGTTTTGCAAGCATGATAGTAAAAGAAGAGTATAAAAGCAGAACGCTGGCACATATCTCCCCAAAAATTAGCTTTTCCTATTATTTCGTGTTATCTAAAAAAAATGTTTTGTCAAAATAGACAGGAAAACAAAATCACCTATATAGGAAGCTTAGTGTGATGACTGGTTTGATTTTTCATGTTTGATGTGTACCAGCAGCTCAGCATCATTCACATAACTTAGTCCAGTCAGGAACTTAGGAACAAAACCTTCCCCCCGCAAAGAAGAGAAAAATTTTACCATTTAAAAAACCTAAGAGTTATTCTTTTGTTTTGGAAGCATCAAAACAATATTTATTTCACTAGTTTCAAACTTGAAAATTGCCAGTAAAATCTGCAGCCATACTTCTCCATTCTTTTACCTTCTGATTTGTGTACCCTAAGGTTTCAGGAAGCACAAGCACTGCCACTTCCTTCAGGTAAGATACAAAGGCATGTTACAATATGATTACTTTTAATCACTTCAGTTGCCAAGCCAAAATTAATAGTAATTTGAAATGCTTATCTCAGCCATCTTCCTCAATTGCTTCATGTTTTAATATATCTACTGCTAGTAAATTACGACAAAATTAAAAGCAAACACAGATCAGAGCACTTTGCAACTGACTGGAGAAAGGTATGATGAACATGTAGGACTCCTAAACGGTGAAGCTGCCAGGAACACAGTCAGAAATTTGTCTCTACACCTTTGCAGAAACTGTCAGTTACAAGGAATAAAGCTGTTGTACAGTGCAGCTATTTCCAAGCAAATTGTTAAGGCTCCAGCAACTGAAGTGGGTGTAAATGACAATTCTCAAAGAGAAACAGGGGGTTTCCTTCCAGCCCTCAACAGCTATCAAGAGGGAGAGGCAGAAGATACCACCTTCAAGTTTTGCTGAAAATGATGCTGCTTGCTCTATTCAAGTTAAGACATTTGTGATATCCAGTGAGACTCCATACTAACCAGTATCAGAGGGGACTTCAGTTATGACAGAAGGCAGCTTTGGGGTGTTTCGATACTACTCAGGCTGTATTTTTCCACTCAGGGAGAACATGCTTCATATCACTCCCTATGGCTGAATTGAAGAGACTTTCTTCCCTCTGCTTGTGACAAAGAGGAAAGTAAAGGAAATGTACATGTGTTTAACTCAGTCACAATTGAATGGCTTGTCAGATCTATATATACAGTAAATCATGAAGCCCAGACTTTCCTAATGTTATCCCACACTTTTATAGCTCTTTCTTCCTCACGGTTTCAATCAGCATTTTAAGTGTTTACTTTCACTGCAATCTGGACTGGGATATTAATATATTGGCCCTTACGTATCTCATAATTTAATTCAGCCTTGTTTCGAAACACTGCAATCACTGGCTCTATTTTTATGCCTCTCAGTGCTACTAACCTAAACTATTGCAATGCAGGGCTGTATTAAGGTACATGTTACACAAGGGCTGATAATTGGCCCTCATACCTCTCATACTCAAAGTGCCAGGTAACTCTCAAGGCAGTGAGCACCAGGCTGCTACCTGCAGTGGGCACGATATCTGTTAGCACACAAATAAAGGACCAAGATCTCACACTTGCAATGAATTTTAAGTACTGCACAGGGCTTTTCAAGTCAAATAAATCTGATTTACTTCCAAAGGTGTAAGTGGTCTTCATCATATTTTTAGCAGCACTCCCAGCTCATGACTCAGAGCAGGACTAACTTATGCAGAACTACATCCCACAGTAAAGCACTAAAGCACTGGAACATACGTAAACAAATAGCTTTCTTTTTTTTTTCCCCAGAAAATATTTTAAAATGTTATTGAGGAGGACCTGGTTTTAATAATGTAAAATATACCTACCATAATAAATATTTTAAGGGCTGATTAAAAAAAAACTGCCCGCATAATTATAAAAATGTGTAGCCTATAGAACTTCAATAACAACTAAAACCCTAAAAACTGTAAAACTGTTTTATTTTAGATATTCAGCAATTTTATTTAACTACTGGCTGCAGTCAGATTAGGGAAGATATTTTCTTTGGCAATGCATGTTTGTATGCTTAGAAAGACATTTTATTCTGGTCACAGTTTAAGTTACTAACACTGGAATGCAAGTTTCAGTAGCAGATTTTTCTTTCATCTTAAATTTGAGTAGTATTGTGTACAACCACAACTCAGACCTGAAATTCACTTCTGCAATATGAAGTCACTTGGCTGCAAGCGTTTCAACAGTTCTCATAGTGCAACTCTAGTATGTATCACAATAATTCTGTATTATTGTGATACATACTAGATATAATGTACTGATATGTGGGATTTTCTTTGAAATTCATAGCAGCTAATTTTATTATGTCATCTGGAGTGTATTTAGCTGTGATATTCATGAAAAGCAATAATGAGTAATAGCCTCACCACAGCATCAATTATTATTCAATTATTTTTGCTTACTTTCTATTAGACTGTTTGCACACATTAAACACAAAATACACGATCAGTGTAACAGAAAAAAACCCTATTATTGTACCACAGTGGATACTCCTCCGTCCAAAAAATGTTATAGGTGTGGTAGAGATTATTATATCTGCATCTTTTAACTGAATCCTGAGTTCCTGGCAAAGCCTTGTTTTTAACCACAGAAGGCTCAAATTATGTACTCACATCATCACAGAAGTCACACAACTTTCTAACAGTTAAGTGATTAAAAGGTTCACATCTCTGACATGAAAACTCTGAATTCAGTATAGATAGATTTCTGAAACATAGTTTGCAATAATTCTCAGCCATTCTTTTTTGCAAGCCATCGCATCTATAAATAATGCTTGCTCAGGGGCAAGTTCAGCCCACAGTAAGGAAATAAGTCAGAGGAAAAGACAGGAAAAATAATTTTTATTCCCAATATTAATTTTATCCTTATTTCAAAATAAATTCTCATTCTATTAGCATAATAGATTTCTGTATCTATTGGCATAGTACATGTGCAAGCCAAGTGTCAATCTCTGTCCATGGGGAGACAAATTTCATCATTTAAATTTGCAAACCATGAAACGTATCACTGTTAAACACAAAAGTGCTGCTGCCGCAGAAAATAAAATACTCCCAAATGTACAATCCATTTTAAGAGAACCTTTTAAACCACACAATTTCATATTTTCTTATTTCTAAAGCACTCTAAACTTAAAGAAGTTCTGAAACCAGTAAATAAATGGGCAGATATGGACAGAAAACCCAACACCTTTTCAGGCACACAATTATGAGTGCAAAATTGTTGTGTAAAATCAGATCTCCCTCAAAAGGTAGAAAAGCTTCTTTATAAAGAAGTTTTAAAATGCTAGCAATGCCAAAGTTAACTAATGACTTGTTGATCGCAGTGGTTCAATTACCTTTGAACGGAAAACTTAGATACAGAACTTTCCTTTTTCTTTCACTACTTTCGTTTGAAAAATTTTCACTGTGATTATGACATTTTTCTCTCATTTCTTCCGTAGATGATCTATGAACTATCAACTTTAAAAGGAAGAATTAGGAGATTAGATTACATTAGAGTAGATTAGATTAACCTTTTTTCAATCACTCAGTTTTTCTTGAATGAGAAGTTCTAAGAAAAAGAAGCAAGCAGGAATGTTTCAGTAAGCTTCAAGACAGATGTGGATTTTTTTTTTTTTTTAAGTCAGGCCATATATTTAGGTAACCAAATACAGACTCCTTAGTCTAACTACATCTTATAAAGGAAAAAAAAACAGACATCTTTAAAAAGAAAACTTATATGAGAAGGACTGAAAAACAGAAGACAGCAGAGTCTCACAAACAGCTTCTAAAAACAAAGGTTAAAATAATAGAACTTCCTCTTCTGATTCTTCATGACAGACACACCATAATTGTGGCATATTTTTCAGATGGTTGTGTGATGCCCATAAATGTGTTGCATTGCTTTTTAAAACTTCCAGCAAGACAAGAGACACTGGATAATGAAGATTCCTTCTTTACTGCTGCTTTTACTATTTCATATGGCATGGTGCAATTTTGAACTGAATCATTGTGTTGAGGAACACTGAGTTCTCTCAAAAAATGTACTTCATTCTGACTAATAGAGTTTCAAATAAGTGTGTCCAAGTTACAAGTTTACTCTTACAGTTGGCTCTGCCTCACTTAGGTCTACCAATATACAGTAAGTACTGGATATTCATGCAGTATAAAGTACAAAACCATATAGGATTCTGATATAATGTTGATGAAATCAACAAAATTTGAGCAAAACCATGAAACGTTTCCTCTCTAGAACACACAGTGACATACTTTTTTATACACCTATCAATATTCCTAATACTGTAATATTAGAATGCAGTCTTGGCATGTTATTTCTTGGCACATTTTAGCTATTTACTTACTGCAAGATTATTCATCAATGTGCAGCAGAACTAACCTTGTTGGCTGAACAAAAGAAGGTACAAAAAAGCAAAGCACTGTAGTCTTTGCTTTAAAGAACTAGAGCTTTCCCATTGTACACATGTGCAATCAGTTAAAGAAGGAAAAAGGTGATTCTTAGGGCAAACAATCCTCTCCATGCACTGACATGTAAAAGAAGTGGAATACTGAAAAAGAGGTATTCAGAATGAAATCTTAATTCCACAGACTTCATCACCAGGGCCTAGATTTTCACTGGGGGCAACTCAGAGACACAAGGGGATTGAGAGGATATGGTATCCACATGACTGAAATCTGTGCAGCTTGAGTTGCCTACCACCCCCTGGGTGAAGAGACAGGTATTTTTTTAATGTTGCTTTGAGTAGAAAGTCACATTTTATCTGTATTCTTTCCTAATCTGCATTAGTCCAAATGTAGGACAGCAGGTTCTCTAAAATGTACAGGAGAAATGGCATGTTTTCACTAGATATAGGGAAAAAGTGAAACACTTCTGTGCCCACTTCAGACATCTATTCAAGAAGATAGTTGCACTCCTTAGACATCTAAGTTACTGTAAGTCATTTGTGCATGCTTAGTGCTTCAGCAAAACACAGCTGGGTGATGAGCATGCCACTTGCTGGAACATGGACAAAAGGCACTTCTTCAGTGATGACAGGAAACAAAATATTATTTCCAAGCAAATGTATCTGAGGAACAATTCCAGCTACAGCTACACAGATCAGCTTTTCCAGAAACTTCTGTATGTAGATTAATAAAAGATGGATTTGGGTCTTTGTAGAGAAATTTTTTTCAGTTTTGAATGTTGTTTTATAAAATTATCGCTTCAGTGTTTGGTACAGAGGAAGCAGCCCTTCCTTCCTTCCTCGGTCACAATGAGCATTAAATCTTCACCAGCCTTTTCTACCTGTGAGATAATTGTCATTAGAAGGATTTGTTGCACCTACAACTTTGTCTCCTGCTCACCATCATCACTGTCAAGTGTGATAAGAGTAACAAACATTTCCAACAGGACGCAGACAGATGCCAGTACTGCCATAGCTCTTTCAATAAAGCTGCCTTTCAAAATCCCACTGTGGTAGCAAACAGCACCACTACAAAAAGCATCACAGGCACTGCTGATATACAGATTAAGAATTATATGCACAGCTAGGAGTACCTTAGCTCATTGTCTTTTGCTGGTGTTACACTACAAAATAGAGCTTTTCCAGCATGGATCTTGTCACAGGTAAGACCATAGGAAGAGAGGGACACACAAGGTTCTCTCCCAATGTGGTTATTTTTCTCATGTAACTGACTGCAACTTTTTTTTTTCCTTGGAAACTAGTTCCAGGCTAACATCTGCTATTCAGGCATTTTTAACTGGCTTTAATTACTTTTGTAGCTTTTTAATTGCATCTCTGTAACTGCTAGGTCCTTCCATGATTGCAATGAACATGTGCTAATTTGCATTCAAAAGGACTATTGGACAAATAAGACAATTTGAAGATTTCTTCCTCTGTGCCTACCTATAACATGGAAACTTCGCACTGTCATAACTTATCCTACTGTTGTAGATCCAGATTTGAGGCTTTAAGCCAGGTTTGACATCTGGGCACTGAGAAGCTGTGTCTGCCCCAGGGAGATCAGGCAGTTCCCTTCTCAAGGAAGCAGCAGAAGCTCCCAGACTAGTTTTTTGAGGTAGTAAAACTGCATCCTCCATTTTCTCTTCTATATTAAAAATCTTAATGTAGCCAACAGCAACAGTATAAAATTCACAGCACTCTGCAAGAGCACACAAGCTCAGAAGACCTCAAGAGGCTCTTACATCCCCTCCTACAAATACATTCACCACAGAACTGAAATAATTTTATCTTGTGAGCGAACATAAAACATCAATAAATACACACTGTTTTACAGGCCTTTTATGTAATTATTAAACCTGCAAGAAAATTAAAAAGGTAAAGTTCCTTACATATTTATTTTTATTTTTAAAACTTCACTGAGCCATTAACATAGAAGGATAAATTTTTCTGTTTTGCTCTATAATTTTCCCCTATTCTGCATAATTTGTATATGCCACAGGCCACTCTTCTCTAATCATGCTACTCTGACCTATGTCTGTTGCTCTACACTAATAAGTCTAGCCACACCATTTCTAACAGCCATATCAAAATATGAAAGGCCATGAAAAAAATAGAATATACTTGCATGAATCAGCACTTTACAACCCCAAACAAACACACTAAAATCATTTTTTCAGTAAATAAGACAAGGTACTGATTGTATGGTCCAAAGAAATAAATCTGACATACAGTGCAATTAAAAAACTCCACATTTTTCTTTATCCTGACTTGCCAGAGTAAAGCATGTTTAAAACTTACTATGTTTTAAGTTGCTATACCTGTGGCTAGTAAAGAATTCTAGAATCCCACTGAGGCATTTGGAGAAATGATGCCAAAGGTTGAGTGACTTTAACCACCCAAGAAGTTTTTTATAGCTCCAGAGCACTGGAAATTGAAACAAAGGTCATTATTAAACTTTTACAGGGGACTCCTGGGCTCCCTACCATAAACTGCTGTTGAAAGCACTTACTAGTAGTTCTAAAGCAACTCATAATTTACTGGGAATTAAAGATAATGTCAAACAAAATAAAGCAAGTTACACATGGTATTGTCCAGTTTTCAGGCAGAAGAGAAGTTGAATATCCTTGAATTAGTAGTTGCTTTGCAGAGTTGCCTTATTCTAGAAGTTGCCTTATTCTATCTCTGTCACAGGTCGTCTGTTATCAGACTAGAGTCAGAATTTCAAAAAACTTTATTTATATTAATTTTCATTAAGCAACAAGTCAGTGATTTGACAGGGTGTAATATAAAGGCCTGCTGTGTAATAGGCTTAACAGGGACTCAGAATTGCTAGAGCAAAGTTCATAGTTTTGATGTTCTCCTAAATCATTAGCCATATTTACATATCAGTTAGAAATGCTGACGTTACTGAACTACAATATGCTATTAGAGAGGAAAAAAGGAAAAATATCACTGGATCACAGAGCAGAAAACATAGGATGTGCAGTTTAGAGAAGGTTTTTTTGTCCTCCTCACAATGTGGATTAAAACCATTACATTTCAATCAGCTTCATGAGCTATCAGAAATGTAAATGTTAGAATCACAACATGATTCTAATCAAAACAGTTTGCATTAAAATTATAAATGTAAACTCTACCTTAGAGTAAGTAAAAACACAAAACAGTTCCTTCCATTAGAAGAATTCTTGATAGCTTGAAAGATGAAAATGCAAATGGAGGACAGTGCACAGCAAAGAGAAAATTTTAATTCTGCCTCAGTGCTCATGTTTTTGGTCTTTTCCAGAATTAGCATATGGAAGACTAAACACACTGTTCAAAGTTATAAATCACAACGAATGAACATGGGTGTATCAGCAGGACAATGATGCTGGAGCTCAGCCTCAGGCGCATGAACATTTGCATGCCAAATTAAATATCAAAACATGGAAAAAATGTCCTCATTGGATACACTAAGAGCACACTTTATACTTCACACTTGAGTGACTAAGGTGAATCAAACACTGAACCTGTTCAGTAGTTAAAACTTTTGATTTCACTGAACCACAAAGACTTTCAGCATATTCTGCCACTTTACCATTTCGTATTGCCCAGGAATAAATTTGTGCCTCTTCAGGAATTTGCATTTAAAAAAAAAAAGTACTTGGCTGCACACTTCTGTACTCCACCAATGCAAGGAAAACCAGTTCTGACAGGAGAAGACAAACAGGGTTTGATGCAGCTGGAAGAAATGCTGCCCTCTGCCTAACACACAATGCAGATGAAAGTGGGACAGGAAAGGGTTATTTTGTTTCAGTCCCAAAAGCCTTCTCTCAATACCTTACTTGAAAATAAGTAACTCCACAGAAAGCATTCAAGTTAACCCTAAGTTTTAAACATGTTCTTTCCTCAGCTTTTGTTAAAAGTGCCTATCTTGCAGGGCTTTGCCTACCATAACTGTCAGCCTGGAAAAGCAGGCAGTCGCAAGCTGATCACTGGCTTGAGCTTTCCCTGTTCCATCCATGGTGAGGTCTTCATGGGCACACACCTGTCCTCCAACCCATCCTTTCCATCTGTGAACTCTGGTCCTGCAGCAGCAAAGCTGGCATGTGCAGCACAGTCCAAAAGAACAGGCATTTATCCACATACACTGGGAACAGTCCCTCAAAACCTTACTGCTAGACTTGTTCTCTCACTTACAGAAAACTTATAGTGAGGCAGCGCTTACTGCTCTCCTCTCCTTTCAGTGCCTATGGAAACTGTCAAGCTCCTGTCTCATTTTTGACTCTGCCTCTTGAAGAAAAAAAAAGGAAACAGCTTTAGCCCCACAGCACATGGGAAAAGCTTATTCCAACCCATATTTTTTTGACAGAGCAGATCTAAAGCCAAGAACATGGGGCACACTCACACAGTGTAGAAATCTATGTCCAAATCAGTGCCAGTGGGATTCAAACAAGGTTTAATCATTGCTATCAGAAGGATGTGCCACAAGTGGTTTCAGTCGAAACACCACCTGAAGGCAAGGCACTGGTTCATGCCCTGTCTCACACACGCAATGACACTGTGCCCAAAGCCAAGAGGAGTGAGTGTGCATGAGCAACCTCAGGGCTGGGACTACTCTTAGCCCACGTGCCCACTCTTGTGTGGACTTCTTCATGAAGTGCTCCACAGAAGCTGAAGAGACTTCAAGCTGAGCCTGCAGATGAATAAGGCATTTTGACATTTGTTATGTCTAGAGACTAGACTAATTGGACATGTAAACACTCAATGTTTACACCTTTAGAGAGTGTATTCTGGGACCCATTTTATGAAAATCCACCACCATTTCTGAGCACTTCATTTTCCAATGCTGAATGTTGTTTTATGATTTGGAGGGTGTTTGCTTGTTTTATGAAATGTATTTGGGAGGTTTGCACTGTACAGAATACTGTGTCCTGTTCAATATTTGGCTATATTGAATTCATTAAATCACTTTTCTCTGCTCAGTATTGAATTTATTCCAGCCTAGAGAGAACACAACCCTCCCTTGTAGCTGAACTGCTAACATATGCCACTATTACAATCATTTGCTGTTTTCATTGTAGAAGGATTTGTTCTTCCTTATGTTCACTAAAATTAAATAAATATGCATAAAGTCTCATGAGTAAATTAGACTTTATGACATGATAACATCAAACAAAACATCCCAGAAGTCCATTTCATCCTGTCCTGAATTTCTCACACCCTCTACTGCATTTCTTAGTTATTAACCAAGACATCTGTATGGGTATAGGTATCAGAACATGAGACAAATTAAAATTAAGATACTTCCATGCAGTGAGCCAAACTACAGTAAGAGACTTTTGTGTAACATCCAAAACAATTTTGGCCTCAAAGATTTAGCGTGAAAAAAGTCCCAGGCACCACCCTGTGAACAGGTATTGCTTGTTAGATTTTGGTTCTCTTTATATGTGATACAGGTTCAGAAAAATGCCATCTCTGCCAAACACAACCACCAAATCCCAGCAGTTGGGCTCACAAGCCCAGGTCTGTGCAGGCACTCTAGTAGTGAGGGGCAATGCTCTAGGACAGGGCACACAGTGGAGTACAAGGCACAGATTTTTTTATTTCTTATTTACAAAAGAAAACAAACAAAAAAAATCCTAACTGTTTACTGCTATATCCACATTTAATAAACACAGGCAACACTTCCATGTACCTTTGTCTCCAGTCACTAAATGGCAACTTTATGCTGATATTTCCCTTACTGCTCCCAGTCCCTCACTTAAGAAATAATCTTATTGGTTTTCATTATTATGGCTTATTCCTCTATACTTTGGTTTTCTTTTCTTTCAAATCCCTGGGGGTTTTTTTTGTATTGCAATACAATTTATGACCACCTTGAATTTATTTGCCTGTATTTATTCTAGCTTTTCTTTATATTCTATACCAATATTTTCTAGATCACACTCCTACTGACAGAAACTGATGGTGCGATCTATAAAACCAGGCTTTTATATTGTAGTTTGTGATTGCTGCTAGATGTGCCAAAAGAGTGATAGTGAAAGTTAAACAGGATAACAAATGAAAGACCTCACTGTGTCAATATTTCATCTCTTCCAATTTTACTGCCTATTGTAATTGTGATTTACCGTATTGTAATTGGGTTAAAGAAAGTTAAAAAACATAAATTCAGATGTAATCATTTTCTTACATCAGCTGAACAACCATACTGCTGTACCTGCGTGTTTTAGTGAGCCTTTTTCTTGGGTATCTACGTTACATTTAGTCCAGAGCCTCTTTTTTAGCCATTCCATGAAATGGTACTCAGTGAAAAATGTCTGTGTCCTATGAAAAGCTGTCCAGACTGGCCTCAATTATTTTTCTAATCAACTTGGAGAAATATATTTGAGGGTTTTTTATTATTTCTCCAACTGAATAGAGAACAATTAAAATTTCCTTCATTTCCATAATTATGTAGTTCTAACAATTTGTACCTCAAGCTCCTCCAGCTTTTTAACACATACACATTCCATTATGTCTCAAAGGTCAGTTCAAAAGGCAATTTGCTTCAACACACCTTGTGAGAATGAAAACATTTACTCATAAATGAATAACAATTACACCAGAATCATTGCTTTCAATAAAGTCACACTTTAATATCATTTTACAGCCTTTTCAGTAAAGTAAGATTTTAAGTGGCACCAGCACAAAATCTGATGCTATTCACCATAGCTATTCACTTCAAAATCAATCCCACAGACAAAGTTATTCATTAGTTCCTTTTGCACTAATTACGAACACAGGTGCAAAATCTGAAACCCAGTCTTGGTCCCATGGATATTTTTAAGTACTGCACTGCATTCACTTCCTCAAAGCACCACAGAGAGCCACAGAGAACTGTTACAGCTTCCTTGGGAAATCCCACCTGAACTTCTACTCATGGGAAAACTGAAATAATGGAACTGTTCGGAATATCTCGACATCCCAAATTCTAAAGACAGATAATGTAATGGTATGAAGTAGTATTTGGGACGAACATTCTGAAAGCATTTTGTTGTAAAGGTGGAATTTTTTCATTAGGACTCTGTAAAATAATAGTTACTCAACACAGTTCCTGTTCAGTATCAGTCAATACCACGTCATTTTATTTTAAATGTTCATACCGCTGAAATCATTACATTTCTTTTTCTTGTTGTTTAACTTTTTTGGGCACATTTTTTTCCCATGGTAACCTGTTTTAGGATAAAACTGCTGTGGAACTCTTATGTCTTTGAAAGGTATTTCACGATATACACATTTTTCCTTTTCCTGAAATGCTTCTCACAAAACCAGCTCATCTAATAGTTTCCCCTAATGCCACACTCTAGCAGGAAATTACACCACTTACTGGAGACTAAGCCTTATTTTGCTGCAGGTGGAAGAAATCTAAAGCACCACTGATCAAACAGACAAATACTGTTATATCCAATTTGTAGATACAGAATGCAAGATTTGAAAGAATAAGATCATGTAACTCAACTCTCAGAAACAGGTTATTTCACTGAGTTTTCTGAGTCCTATCCTCTGACTGATACCAGTCTTCTGGAACACTGATACTTCTGTGTAATTCTGGGAAACATGCTGAGTCCTCTGGAAGGGCTCCTGAGGACTGAGCTGTGTTCACCTGTACATTTCTTTGGTAGCTGACCCAACATCCCCTGCACAGTCAGATGCCCAAGGACAAAGTGCTTACCAGGCAGTAAAAAAAAAAAAACTGTGCTGAAGACAGGAACTGTAATTAAATCAGAATTGCTCTGTTCCTGCAAGAATGACACATCTGTCAAACTGTCTACAAAAAACAATGTGCTGACTTGTTATTTTATAGAATTCAATGACTTTTACCAGGTCAGCTAACAAATTTCTTTACTCATACACATTTATTTTAATAACAGCATATATTTTCATGGTGTGTCCTGCTGTAATGACACCAATGTACGCAAAAATTGAAATTCCTAAATGAAAATTTAAATTCCTTAAATGAAAACATTAAAAATTATTAGAGTAATTTTCTATTTTTAAAACTTTTAGCCATTACTTGCAGAGAATGGCTAGAAAACTACCAAGATCTTCCTGAGATCTACATTTCCTGTATTTGCAGGATCAATGCCAGAGGGTATACGGTACTTCCCTACATTTATTTCAGCCCTATCAGAAAATAGCAACCACCATGTTATTGAAGCCACAATACAAGCTTCCTTTTTATCCCCTTCTCTCTCTGTTTTCCCATATCTGTGTCTCCCCAAACCACCTTGGCCCCCATATCTCTCCAGTTTCAGTTCCTCCTTTAAACATCCCACAAGACTTCTATGATTCCAAAATGCTTCCACCTGCATCCCATAACAAGTCCCCAGTGCTGGCAGGCAGCAACCCTGTGAAGTAATCCAAGGAGTCCCTTACTCTTTGTCCTAGCTGTCTCCATCCTGCCTGTCTTTCCTTTTTTTTTTTTTCTTTTTTTTCTCTCCTTTTTTTTTCCTTTTTTTGAAATTTTTGTTTTAAACAGGACACAGTTACTGGATTTATGTGTCTGTGTATTACAAATGATAAATGCATAGATTATTTCCACACACAATTCTTCATAATTTTGGAAGTGACATCTCAGTGGGCTTCTCTCCCAACGCTTCTCAAACTGTGCTTTATGCAAGTTTAACACTTCCTCTGCTGAACATGACAGTTTTGCAAGCTTTTATACAGAATTTAAACTATTTGGACTTTTAACTGTACCTGTATCGAATTTGTCCTGGTATTTGTTGCTCACTTCAGAATACCCGTTGAGAGCACATATGAAACATTGGAGCAAAGGGCAAAGTCGTATCATGTACAGTTTAAGTATACCACCTCTTCTTGTTTTTAGTTTTATGTCTGAGCAGAGTAAATGACCACTTAGTGCAATAATGTGCCCCTTTTAAAATATTCTGTACTTGACACACAAGTCTGATTTAACATGCTCTCCAAATGCTGCTTTTAATCTCTGATTAAAAAGGAAAAGTATTCAATGTATTTTTTCCTATAGTTCGTGAGTGAAATCCATCATTACCATTTGATCTTTTTTCCTTGAATTGTATATCACATGAAGTGTATGTGACCACTGAAGTTTAAAATAGCCTATATACTTCTATTCACCTTATTTCTATGATGAGACCTCACAGCAAGGATGGAATAACAATATGGAAACCAACCATCTAATCCAACTAGACATACTTTATTGAAATCTTATTACTTCCATGTGTAAGAAGAAACTAAAGCCAACTGCAATCACCAATTTTTGGCATTCTCAAAATGCACTGTATCCAGCAAAAGAGAATATCACTTTTTGTTTTCATTTTTACAGCACAGTGATATTAGACATACGGACTTAACTTGATCATTAAGAGATCAAGATTTTTAACTGAATAAGAAAAGCAAGGTCTTTATTATGCCTAAAGCAATATTGTTCTTTTAAAACTTGTAACTTTTTATTTTAATCTCTTTTGCAGTATAATCTTTAAAGCACTCATATCAAAATTTTAGTATGGATGATAGAATCTTCAAGAATGGATATACAGAGTAATGACAATATGGTTATAATACAGAGTCAAGTCAGACAATTTATACGAAAGAAATTTGTAATGGATAAATGCAATGCCAAAGAGGTGTATTCAAATTTATTCTGAGGGAGTGTATGTAATAGACCAATATTTTTTAAGATACAAAGCCTAGTTTCCCAAGAAAGATGAATATAAAATTATGAGCAACTATAATAAAACAAATACATTCTTTCAATATTAACAGAGATAAATAGCACTTTCCTAAAGCATTTTCAACTTTGTTTCCTGAACAAGTGATATTTGTCAGATACATCTCTGATATGAACAACACCACCAAGAAGGATCAATCAGGTAAGTAGCTTTCTCAGTAGAGATCTAAAGATTAAAAACTCATGCTGTAATTTCAGAAATATATTGGGCATCCCATATTTTTCCAATGATATTTACTGAAAAGATTTCTTTTTCAGCTCTCTTTTTTATCCAACACATAAGCTTTCCTTCGTTATATGGTAGATTTTGACTTTGCTGCTCACCTTAGAATAGTTTTTTCCTCAAGTGTTGATAATAATACAAGATGCTAGAAGACAGGCTCTTTTGGTTGAGTCGATTTCACATTTTTGTGAGAACCTATAAAGAAAATTAATTTCCTACACTCACAGCTGGAAGTACCTTATGGCTTTATTAGTGCTGGTTTAATCAGAGACACTATCTACTAAAGAAAGGAGATCAAATGCTGATTGTTTAGAAGGATGAAAAATCATGGAATCACAGAATGGTTTGGGTTGGAAGGGACCTTCATCTCATTCCGACTCTCTGCCATGGGCAGGGACATCTTTAACTAGACCAGGTTGCTCAGATCTCCTCCATTCAACCTGACCTTGAACACTTCCAGGGACTGGACATCCACAGCTTCTCTGGGAAACCTGTCCCAGTGCCTCACCATCTTCATAGTAAAGAATTTCTTCCATATATTTAATAAGAATTTCCCTTCATTCAGTTTGAATCCACAACTCTTTCTTATCACTACAGCTCTTGATGAAATGCCCTTCTCCAGCTTCCTTGTAAGCCCCCTTCACTTACTGGAGGGCTGCTATGAGGTCTCCATGAAACCAAATATTTGGCTCAAATGGAGAAAATATTTTGGTAGAAAAAATGGATTTACCTAAATATAATTACATTAAAATTAGTACAACTACTCTTTAAAAGAAATTGTACCACAAAGATAAAGAAACATAGTATTCTGATTCCTTCTGCATATTTAATTCAGAATTACACTCCCAGAATTAATAACTCCATTCCTTCCCATAAAAAGGCTAATTAACAAGCTTTAATTACTTCCTACATGGTTTATATTTTGTGAATTTTACAATCCCATTTCACTCTAGTCCTATAATTTAACTATCCTAGAACAATCAAAAAAGAGTCATCAGATAGTGATGGACACACTTAATTTAGATGTTTCTACAAACCAGTACCACTGATGTGCACAGGAAAGAAATCAATTTAATGGAAAAATTACCAAGGAGGTACAGGTATAAAACACATCAGAAAGCTCAAAAGAACTTCCAAAACCTAATGCTCCAGATGTAACTGATACTGATGTGCATCTCAGCCTTTTCAAGCTGTTCTGTGCTTACAAGCTCAACACGTGGATGAGCGTCACCACAAACACAACTTCTGAACAACTTCTGCAGACTTTTCTAATGAGGTCTCTGAACATTGTGTGTCACACTATGTTATACTGTACTGGACCTGAAAGCTTTTTCTGTGTCTGATTTCAACATTCCTAGAATATATTTTTAAGAAGCTCAAGGGATAAGCATATAAGAAAAATAAAAAAGAACATTAAAACCAGACTACACATGAAGATTTTTCCCCTGAATCTCACAGTGCACATTCTCCTTGCTTTGCAGTGGAAGTTAAATTTCTAGCTTAGCAGACACTACACACCATACTCAGTAGGTACATGATTTCTTAGCTCTTCAGATAAAGAAAGGCAAGCATCCACAAAACTGCAAAAGAGAATAACTTTAAAAAAAATATAAAATCTAAACTTGTAATGTAGTGTTAAGTATTTCTTCAACAGGGAAAGATATTTATCCATGAAGAACACTTAAAAACAACCTGTGTACCTGAACTGTGGAACTGATTTCAGATGCAAATCCTCCTGTCAAGGGAGCCTCATGGCTAATCAGCAATCGCCCAGTCTTTGCCACCGACTGAAAAGGAAAAACAAACACCCAAAATGTCATCAAATTACAGCTCTTGTGATTTCTTACTTGTACTACTTGTGGAATATATGAAATATGTAACTTTGTTCGTAGTGTTAGAGCACAGCTTATTTTCCCCTCTTGCATTTCCAGTGAACAATAAATTATCCTAAAATACTAAATTGAGTTATTAATAGGATGGTTTTATACTTACTATAAAAGCATTCACATTTTCCACTCAATTTTAAGCAAGTATCAAGAATAAATTTAAACCCATTTCATATGAATTTACCCTAGTAATACAAATTGTAACATTTCTGAAATAGAATAAGGATTTTAACAAGTAGTAAAAAATTGAGTCCTCAAAACATTAAAATACACATACACAAAGAAATCCTTCACCAGCATCCCTGTACAAACAGATTCTATGTAAAGTCATGAACCATTGCTATTCAGAAAGTAAAATTGCTAAATAAAAATTTTAGCAAGAAAACATGTGGATTAGTGCTACATATTTACATTTTACATGGCAATTAGAAGTACCATTTTCTAATTTTAGGTTTCAATGTCTGTGCAGTTTTTATGTAATCTACTTCACAGCTAAATAAATAGCATAATATATACTGATGACCCAACCATCTTTGATCAAAAAACCAAAACTGTGTTCATTGCAAAACATAACAATGAAAGCAAAATATTTTTAATCTGATGGGAAATATAAAGCTTCACCACACACAAATATATTGATGTTTATTGCAACTATGCTTAATTGCCTGAATCAAACAGTATCAGATACCTTTAGTAAGAAATATGGCAGCAAAGTCTCTGCTTCCATGATATGCATTTTAAAATTATTATAATAAAAATGCTCATTTAAAAGTTTCATAAACTTCTAGATATGCACATCAGAAAAAAAAAGAATCAGATTATTGTGTATGTTAATCTTTCAAGAACAGTTACAGTCTGACATTTAAGATAAGTACATCGTGTACTGCTGGTCTAATATTACTCATCGAGTGGAAGAGCACAAGACAGTGTTTGCTATCAGATCAGACCTTCTGAATACTGTGATCTTCAATTTAATGTCTACACCAGCACACTCTCCAGTCAGACAGCTCCATGTTATCTACATCATAGGATACATAAAGGCAATGCCCTAATTATGCAGCTTTCTCTCTGATTCAAGATTTTACCAATTCTTTTGCTTTTCTAGCAATGACTCAATCAGTGGCTCTAAGCAGCTCATGCACAGATGTACTGGCAACTCATAGGCTACGAACATGTTCCATATACTGTACTATGAAATGGTTTGAAAACATTCAGAGCTAAACAAGACAGAAAAAGTAATTTCAGCAGTTGGAAAGTAATCCAGTTACATAGGCTGATTTCCTGGGGTTTTTTCCATCCCTGGAAACTCATATCTAAAGGAACAGAGGTATTAAGTGCACTATAAATCTGTCCAGTAGATCAGAATAACAGTTCACGAACAAAATATACACTCCAGTTTTAAGTTGAGATGATTAAAACTGATACAATCAGTTGGTACAGTACAAGTTGCTACAGTAAAACTGATAAAAAAACCAATCAATGTTAAAGTTCAGTTGTTCAGGTTTTTTTTAACCTTCTTTATTTTAAAGAAAGATTCTTTTGCATATACATGTTCTGAGAGGTTCACATTTTGGTACATTACAAGCTGTCATTAAAGTTACAGATTTTGTTTCTCAGAGGATAGTAGAGCACAATCAAACACTGTTAGCATATAGGAAAAGTTACAAGGGGTCAGACCAATAACCTGTCAGTCCAGTAAATTATCTCCCCAAAGAGATAATTTAATGTTTAGGGAAGAATAAGAAAAGGACATTTAATGTGTTCCTTCACTATGTCTCAGCCTCCAATTATTCTCCATTTTCTTGAATTCAATATGGTCTTTTGTACTAAGTAATTAATAACTTTCATTTCATCTGTTCTCAAATTGAATCCATGTAAATAAAGAAAAGGGGGGGAAGAGGGGGGGAAAGTAAAAATAATCTCTTTTTGGTAACCTGCTTCTACTGTGTGAGAAATCCTTGTTTTTACATATGATTCCCACAGGCTTCAAGGAAGTCCATGTCTGTGGGAGCTTGTTAAGAGTGAACAAGCAGCTGTGATCAACAAGCATTGCATACAAATATCTCAGCCCTACTATAACACTATATGTATCACTCCTGGTATGAAATCATGCAGAGGCTTGGTGCTTTTAGTACCCAAACAAGCCTACAGTGAGTTTTTCAGGAATACATGCAATCTTAAGTATTTCTAGTGTTTGTAAATGAGTCATACCTATTGGTAAGTTGTTCCAGTTTTTACATCCCTTCCTGGTTACAATTTTGCACCTTATTTCCAAACTAATTTGGCTGACTTAACTCCAAAGCTGCTGTTTCGTGTTTTATTTCTGTTTTCTAGAAGGAGGCACTATCTATTATCACATTTCTGCTCCCAAATTAATACAATAAGACTGTGATCAAATGGTCTCTTAACCACGATTTTGCTAAATTAACCAGACTGAGATCTAAATCTTTCAGCAAACAGCACATTTCCAATTCCTTCATCATACTTACAACCCTACCCTAAATCATCTCCAATTTTCTAGGTCCTTCTTGAAGCACTCCCATATGGAACCAGCATTCCAGATTTTTTCAGAACATCATCAAATGCAGAGATAATGCAGCTGCAGTACTGCAGCTCTTGGAGGTATGAGGCCTGTTGGCCAAAGCATAACAGGATGAGTCCAGCTTTTACTGGTAACTGCAACTCCCTGCTTGTGGGAAAGAAGGTTAAAGGATAATGGCTTCCTGAAATAAAGATGAAAATACAGTGTGCCCTTATTATTTCAGGACACAAAATTATATTTGGAGATGATGAAAAACATCTTATGTGCCTGAGCTTAGCTCAGTTAACCAGCTTATCTTCTCTTTATCAGTAACTATCTATTTTATCTGTTTCTTAGCTGTTTCTTACCTCTTTTTACTAGTAATGGTTATAATGTTTTTCATATATTTGATAGAAACATTAAAAAAACAGGTTCAAAATCCAACCTTGCAGGACCTTGAGACTACTATTTCCATTCACTAACACTGCCTTTCTACACCACACAGTTACAAGTCAGGTCACTACTAATGCCTTACTTTTCAAACTATGATAATTTATTTTTTGAGCACCCATTAAATGTTCTCAAACAACACTGAACTGTTGAGCATGTATTTCTAATTACTTTTGAATAGCTGCTTCTTTCTTGATAGTGTCTTCTGAGCTTACAGATCATTCTCCCCAATTAATTTAGTACAGGTTTTTTAAGAAAAAACTGATTCATAAGGTAACAGACTAAGAAATTCCTGGTCAAGAGATACTTTCAGTTAGCAAACATATTGCAAACATATGCAGTCATGGTGTGCCCTCTTCATTTTAATTATGATATTGTTTTTTCTATCTTACATATGACAGTACAATACAGTAATAACAGCAGACAATAACAATAGATGGGATTCTTCTAGACACAATTTTTAAATATCTTTCATAATGAAAAAATATTTCTGTCCACATAGCTTAGAACAAAGCCTGGCAAATACATTCATAGTGTCCTAGAATAGCTAACATTTAATTTCTGTATCTTCAAATAAAAATTTAACCTTACTTCCTGGAAGCAAAATAGTTATACAGTTAAAAGTGCAAATTTCAAAACTAGCTGCTCTACTATCTACAGGGCACAGTAGACATGGTTAATGATAATTTACAGGTATCATTGCTCTTCTGTACGACATTAATTTCACTTTTTAGATCTATGGCAAAACATTAGTCCCTGTTAATTTAGACGAGGTGATCATTCAACCTCCAGGATAACCAAAGCCCAATATTCAGAAGAGCATTTAGAGTAGAAATAAATGCAGCTCAATAACATCAGGTAGTGAGGTTTTCAACCTTCAAGCTTCATAGGAAACACCACTGCATAAAACTGGAGAAAACAACGGCTAAATCTGCATAGTACAGCGAACTGGCCAGCATAGAATCCTACCATTTTACCACCTTTTCTGAAGGTGGACAGATGGAGTGGTTTTAGTAGTCTGGATTAGGTAGAGAAAAGGATGGCCTTTCAAAGAACAGCGTATTTTGTCCCCTCACAACCAAACACTTGTATTTCTGTAAGGGATTGATTCTCCCCCATTTCCTCAACACCCCCACTCTGTCTTCCAAACCCACAGTCTTTACACTTTTTCTTACTTAAGTGAAAAATTAAAATTTTGAAATGAATGCACATTCTGCAGCTCATGAAGAGTACTCTTGAAAATATACCTTCAAAAAATGTGGTATGGCTTAAAAGATTAGCACTGATAAAAATGTTCCTTCTTTACAACTAGAAGTTGTTGCTTGCTGATCTTTAAAGTCCACGTATACTTCGAGGGCATCAAGAGATTCTGTATGTATATCATGTCTCAAATTAAATGAAAATTGAATTTATTTTTTTTGTCATCTTCAGTAACAAACCATAAAGGGAAGTCAGAGGCAACATCCAGGCACTTAGAGAGCATGGCTTCTCTTTGTATCATGGTCACTCTGTGCTGTCACAGCCAAGGTTAGATGATACAGCCCTGGGCTTCCAAAAGGGAGAGATTCTACCCTGCCCAGAACCTCTTTTCCCAGCCCATCCTTGACATCTCCTCAACACTGAGAGGGCTACTGGGCAAGTCAGCTGAAAGGGATAATCTGATTTATCCTGTAGAGTTAGCACAGAGCAGCAAACATCACTTCAAAGACAGAGATGGAAGGCACATCAAGATTTGCACACAAAAAGCTTCAGCAGTGCCCTCTCCTTCTGGAAGGCAGCAGCGACCCAGGTTATGGCACACCAGTGTCACCTCTGCTATACCCAGTCATTAGGGAAGAGACTCTAGGGCTTTAAACTATTAAATTAGCCCCAAAACAAAACCAGAAACCAATACTGACTATACTTTTCCACCTCAATTTCATTGTCATGACTGTTTTACATTGGTGTCATTCACAAGAATGACAACTGACAGTGCATCAGAGGAAAAGGCTAACAGCACGATGACACTGATAAGGAAATGTAAAAAACCTAATGCCTTTGCAAAACAAATGCTTTCAGGGTGCACTCTGAAGGTTTTCTGAGATGAAGCCCAGTGTTTTTATAGTGAAGTAGTTGAGCAAATGGTTTTCAACCTCCCTGACCATACTCTCTAACCAAGAGCTTCTACAATCACTTTTCTGTTCAACTCTCAATTCCTTGTGTTGGATGTTTTCCCCTCCCCTACAGGCACTGATGACAGAAGAAAACAACACAAGCCTGGCACTTCCAAGCACTTTGAAATCCAAGTGCTGACACTACCACTAACATATTCTGCCCTTACTTAGGAGAAAGCAGCCAACCAAAATGAGTTTGACACTAAACCACATTTAACACTACTGCTCTCCACATATAGCAACACCACAATTCCCAGTGTAACCAGCTGCTTCATTAACACAGACACTGCCTTCAGAGAAAATATAAAAGTCAAACTTTTCTTATAAATAGCTGCTATTTTATCACAACGGCAAGCTGGTTATTTTCTTTAAGAAGAAAAATGCTGTTCTCTAGAAAAAATGCTTTTCCATCTCTTACAGAAAAGGAATTTTTTTTTAATGTTCATTTTCTCCTTCAAAGTTTTGCATACTTTTGATTGTGTTCTTTAGAGACTATAAAAATTTCCTGCATAATCAAAAAACTAGCTTTCCACAATTATTTTTAAAAAGCTGGCAAGAGTAGTGAAATTATATTTTATTGTATCCTATTTTGTACTGAGCATGTATGAAGCAATTATAAAACTGTATAAAAATGAGCATCAATTGATACGTGCTTTTACTGAAAACAAATCAGAATATGGAAGCTTTAAAAAAAATTACTTGGTAAAGTTTCAGTAAATTCAATTCAATACATTCAACTTCAATGTCTTGAAAAACATTTTCCTTTTCCATTTTTAGACAGGCTTAAATGAATTTGTGCTTGGAAAACATAAAACCTGAGGGAGGCTACTTTCCCCAACCCATTAGTTCTACCTTCCCTTTAACATTTCAATAACAAATTGCATAGCAGCATTCTTGGTACTGAACACCACAAGCATAAGGATAGAAATAAGATCCCAAATTTCTATTCAGCACTTCCCACAGAGAAATACGGAACATAATCAGCCAGTTAAACCACTGAGGATTACATTCACTTAGCACATGCAGATCCACAGGATGACACATCCCAACTACAATGAATTGTTTGTGCATGTGATACACTGACAGTCTTAGCAAACGCAGTTATTCCATTCCCAATTTCCAGACATCCCAGAGGACGAATCCCACTGGATTTCTGGGATCTCTGGAAAACCAGACAGATCCTCAATCACCTTTTTTTTTTTTTTTTTTTTTTTTTTCCCTAGGGTCCTAAGAGAAGGAATAGAAGGGAAGGGGAACAGTTTGTGTCCGAGTAGCCTGGACACAAGAAAACCCTGCAGCTTCCTAACAATTATGTTCTAGATTGCAAATTATAGCCCAAGAGTGCCTTCTCCCAGAAGCAGGAAAAGCTAGGAAAAGTATGCTCTCTTTAAAGCTCCAACCAACAAAAATAATTCTTAACATTGAAGAAAAAATTAAACAGGAAAACAAAATAACATTATTTGCTGTGGGTTTCAACAGAACTAGACTTCCAGAGAAGGAAAATGACAGATGTACTCTATCACAGTGTCTACACTACACTTCCAAAAGTTGACTGAAACTCATAGAGTCATTTTTCAATAAAACCAAAACAATTCCCAGATAAACAAATGACACAAAAAACCATTATTTCATCAGCTCAACAGCCCAAAGTATGAATGAGATTTCTCAACTACTGGTAACAAGGCAGTCTTACCCTCCTTCTGTTAAGATTCTGTTCAGCATAACAAACATTATCACAGTATTGCAATTGTATAGCAGAGAATCCTAGCCTAACACTGGTAACAATCTATGAAGATCAAAGATAAATCTACTTGGAAAGAAAAATAAGTAATTTTTATTACAACACTTAGGAAGGCCATTGGACAAAAATCTTTAACCAAAACTTCTCAAACAAAACAAAATGAAAAAAACATAGGCAATTCTGTAATAGATGAGTACTCTGATTAACAGCAGGGAATGGAAAGCAAGTCCATCACCTTGCTACCTTGAGACAAACAGCTAAACAGTTGCCAATTTGAACTGCCCACATTAGCAGAGAACAACTCTTAGTCTTCCTGTTACTACTTAACCAAAACTGAGGCTTCTAATCCACTCCTGTCTGCTTTTTCAGCTGACGCAACCAAGGTCTGTGCTTTCTGACCTACATGTCTGGAATTCATTGACTGCAGATGGCACAGCCAAAGTGCTGGGACAGGCTCAGACCTACTGCCAGCTTTGGAAGCAAAGAATGAGTTTCCCCAAAGCAAAAGGATCTGTAATAACTAACTTACATGACAAGAATGATGATGAGCAGATCCTTTATGGTTCCTAGACTGCAAAGTGCACAGAGATGAAGACACTTTGATTCTCGTTTCTACCAAGGAGAAGCAAAACACAGAAGAAGACAACACTAACAGGAAAGTGTGACAAGGGAAAGAACAGAGAATAGTCGTCCACTAATGTTGAACAAAATGTGTGACCTTCGCATATCAAGAGTGGTAAGAGAGGCTGTCCTGCTACACAACCCCCCTCTGACACTGTCCCTATACCTTTACCTGCTTTCTCTGGAGTAAAAGATGAAAACAAACAAAACCCACAACCGCTCCTCCCCAAAAAAACAACCAAACAAAAAAACCACCACACAAAACCCCAGAATTTTTTAGTCTAACCTCCTTTCCAACTGATTTCAAATCACAATAAAAGAACAGAAAATCAACAAAGATCTAGAAGTATGATGCATTACAACAGTAAGAATTATTGCAATGGACAAAAATGTAGGAAAATTAAGAGAAGTATTAGAAATGTATTTGCTGTCCAGTAAGATGTTTACCTGAAACCAAATGATTAATGCTTCAACAAATAAATTACCAAACCACGTACTCAAGTGTAGTATGTTGTAGACAGCTGCCATGCTGTCTACTCAGCTCTTTGAAAATGAATACTATGCCTTTGCATATTGACTTCTAGTAAGAAGCAAAGCTCAAAAAAAGAAACTTAAATTCATTTCACATAGCCACTTTAAATCTGTTCTCTCCTAAACAATCAGTCCAACTGTGCTTCTGCCTGGCTGCTTCTTTTACCAACTCCTTAGTATTAGCAATATACAGCTGGAAGAAAATCCTAACGAGAGCTCAAAGGAAGGGGAAGCAACAAACAATTTGGAGCAGAGAGAGAAGCTGGGCTATATTTTTGACAGTGCAAAGGCAGAAGCAGGTGATGATGCTAACAGTAGCATGGATGAAGGAAGGGAGAGAGGACAGGCCTTAGTACAGATCCTTGCAGTCCTTGTTTGTCACTGGCTTCCAGGTAGAATACTGTGCTCTACCCACTAACCATGACTACGCAAACATACAAACAGTATTTTACCTACCCAGCTGTCCACTGGACCAGAGCTGTTCACTGGATACAGGAGTATTCTGAGAGTATCAAAAGCTTTCTTGCAGTCAAGGTGTCATTCACTGCTCATCCCTTGTCCACAGATCCGGGTATTCATCACAGATTTAGTCTTAGCAAGGCCATGCTTACTTTACCTCATCTCATTAATACATTCAGAAATCATGAAAAACTTTCAGTTTGGGTGAAGAACACTAGTTTTTTCAAAAACAGCTCAAAAGCATTTACTGATAACTCTTCTGTGAAATACATAACATTTTTTTAAACTTGATCACAAAAAGGCAACCAGGTGCTCACTGAAGCAGAAGACATGAAGTAAGATGACCCACAGCTGGGAGCACTCCAGCAATCTCAATACACATTTTCAGATCTGCATTCTACATCATTATTTAGAAAATATTACTGTTTTCTTCTTGGGCAAATCTGCAGTTGCATCTGAATAATGGGGTAGACTGTATACCCTTAGTGGAGTTTGCAGATGACACCAAACTGGGAGGAGCAGCTGATGGGCCAAAGGAGCTGTGCTACCATCTGGAAAGACCTGGACAGGCTGACAGGAACCTCATGTAGTTCAAAAAAGGGAAGCACCAAGTCCACCCTTGGGGAGGAACAACTCCAGGCACCTGTGCACACTGGGGGCTGCACAGCTGGAAAGCAGCCTGGCAAGAAAGGGAGATGGATTTCCTGATGGACACCACATTGGCCACGAGCCAGAAATGTGCCCCTGCAGCAAAGAAGGCAAATGGTATCCTGGGCTGCATTTGGAGGAGTGCTGGCAGCCAGACAAGGGATGTGATGCTGCCCCTCTGCCCAGCATTGGTGAGACCACACCTGGAACGCTGCATCTGGTTCTGAGCTCCTCAGTAAGATAGACATGGACATACTGGAGAGTCCAATGGAGGGCCACAAAGATAATTAAAGGACTGGATGAAGGGGCTGGGGTGAGGGGACTTCACTGATGTGTCTACATAACCAAAAGGAGGGTGCAAACAAAACTGAGCCAGGCTCTTTTCAGCAGTGCACAAAGGCAGAATTTCTGTTGTTATGCTGATGCTGCATATGGAAATCCACATCAAGACAGATCTTTTCCCCAGTTATATGTATGGCAGAAACAGCTCATAAAGAACTAATGTGACCACAGCAGGGATGCACATATGAAACAACTTGCAGAGAAATGTTAACACAACCATAAAATTTACTAATTCGACATACCAGGATTTTAATATTCCAGTATGTATCATTTTACACTATAAACACCAAAAATAATTCTGAAATACTAACGTGGATTCTTCCTGCATAGCACCAAGAACAATGATGTAGCGCAAAGATGGTGGTGCAGAGATTAAAAAAAAGAAAACAAGCACAGGAATAATGCAAAGTAACATGGAAAATTTTTTAAATTGCAGTCAAAACCAATTGGGGTTGCTACAGGGCTAGGTAGAACATCCTAAGAAGCAATGAAGAGACAATAATAAAACAGTTCTGGTCTTTATATCCTACACAACATTGTCAGCGTATGACTGAGATGATCAACATCAAAATTTATAAGCTTCCTGCAAAGCCAAGAACCAAAGACAGATCCCCAGTGTGTAGAGTAGCATATGAAGAGTAGCAGAAAATTTCTCTCCAAAGAACTTGCAATTTAAATAGCCAAGACCATGAAAAGAGAAATGAGGTATGACACACAGCAGGGTGCATCTCAATACAGTTTGGGCTGCTTGATATAATTTTTAATAGAAGAGGGTTAAAGTAGACTAAAAGGACTAATATTCTATCAAGTAGTGACTAACTCTCCAATACCTTTCAGTAAACTTACTCTTGTAACACAACACTGCTACAAACCCTCTTGTAATACTTTCATAACATCATTCTACATACCCTAAATAGATAATTGCTGAGAAAACAACAGGTGATAATAATGGTCATGGATTGTGGGGACTATTAAGAAAATTTATGTTTTGTGCTGATGAATACTCCTGCTTAACTTAAAAGTATTAAAGAACACATTAATCAACTTCATTAAGAGATGGGCAAAGAAAAAGTACTTCTGGAATTCCTTAGCATGGCTTTTTTGATATCCTTAAGACAAATTGCTACATACACACTAAACTGAATTGGGTAGGGATGATTCAGAATTCAAAAGTAAATTTAAAAATAAAACCCATCTGGCTCATTCTTTTAACTTCAGATACACTACACTGATTTTATTGCATTCTTTTCCTCCACCTCGTCACATGTCATTTACTTTCTGGCACTGGAAGCTCTCCTTAATAGTGACAATTAACAATTTTAATATACATTTGGTGCAAGAGTATGTTTACTTCTGAGGACTCCACATACAATCTGATACATACAATAACACTACTGAAATAAATAGCATGAATTTTAAAAAAACTTCTTTTAACGAAATGCCTCTAGACCTCCCAGTCATTGTGTTCTTGCAAGAACTATGAGCAGATTCCTTAAATAGACATTCAAAGTATAATGGCAACTAAACTTAAGGAAAATATTGATGAATTCACTGGCCTGGTAACTTATGTCTCCTCAATACTTTGAACTATATTTGCCTACTTGACCACAATTAAATACATCTATTCAAATAATCCTTCTTTGTGTATAGCCTAAAACATAAAATTTAACAGCAAAGGTTTCAGAAAACGGGAACTGTTGCAGCAGCTTCCAACCTTCACCAGTGTGAATAAAACACCATGGACAGACCTATCCTTCCTTCACCCTCTATACCTTTTAATTCCCTGTGCATGAAAGTAAAATTAGGAAGTTGCAGGAAATACAGATGAACAATACTGCACCAAAGAGGTCCTTTACACTGAAGAGATACTTTTCACCCCAAAAAATCTTCATGGACACATTATAAGACACCCTTCAAGTCAGTGTGGCATCACCACAGTCAGCTGACATTCCATGGGGAGAGGTCCTTTTCTGAGTTTTAATTAATTGTTAAACATACAAATTAGTGTCTTCATAAATTAACTTGCTTCTTCAGTTTTTCTATATTCATGTTCAAATCCAGAACTTATTTTAGGCCTTAAATGTTGTAAGTCTATTAATAAATTAAAATTTGAGATTAGCTAGCCCTCCTCTTGACTTTCAGAATTTACATGCATATTGTTTATTAATATTCTCAGGTTTTGAAAATTTCATCTGTCCCTCAAATTCCTGGAATAATCAGGCTGTAGTAGTACATATTCTTTTCACTATAATACTTTAAAAAAATAAAATAAAATAAAGTCCAAAGTTTTAAGTCTGAGTGTTTTTTGAGGACCCTCCAAAATAACCTTTAAGGAATGACTGCAGTCTTCTACAGCCAAAAAAGCAGGGAAAACACCCACATTCCATAAGATTAAAGTCCCAAAATCCTAGAGGGATCTACCCCAGGACTATGAAGGTACCTAAACCCCTGAAATACTAAAGGTATCTAGCTAGCTTTATTTATGTCCCTTCCTCACAACCACCACCATTCTCTCTGTTCAGTACCCTTGCTCTTCCAGGTGCTCTGATTCTCAAGTAGAGTCACATCAAGAAGTCGGGCAGTGAAGCTAAGTCATAAAACAAGAGGATGAACAGTGCCTCAGCTATTCTTTTATTCTTGAAAAACAGATGGGATCCTGGGCAATTCTTAAAGGCCTTCCATGGACAATCCAGTGATTTGTAAGATCCATAAATCCTCTATTAATCTAAATATTGTACTATGCTTTCTGTGAAGAACACCAGATAGAGAACTTCCCCAGCTATTCTAGAGGATCTAAGAACAGGCCAGCTAATTCACTGCCATACTCACCTCCCAATACACCCACAAAAACACTGTCTTGGAACAAATCTTGGCAGTACTCATCCAGAAGCAAAACACTATCCTGCCAGATATGACCCACATAACAAGTCTCTTCAGAATAATTTTACTGAAGCTAACTATAGGTTTGGAGAACTTGAAAGAAGCCAACAACTGTTCTTAAAAGAAAAGAGAAAAATAGCATCAGGTCACCAATAAAATAAGTAAAACAGACCGAAATTTTATTGCTGAAGACAACAATACTTCAATTTTCCCCCACTGAATTTCTCAGTAGCTTTTAACACAATTCAAATAACCATGTAGGACAAACCACAGTTAGAGTGTCCCAGCAAAAAACCTGCTTTGATCCAAAGAGAAAGATTAAAATAAAAGTGATGTTTCTTAAATTTGATGTAGATGAAGAGGAAGACTGTGAGAATATAAGAACTTGAAGGCAGAACAGACAGAAGAAAAACATCAATTCTGAAAAACGAAAAGGAGGAATGCAGGAATGTCCATGAAGAACAGCAAGAAAAAAGAAAAGGCCATGGCAGTGAGATGCCAATTTCTGGAAAGAAAACACCTGGATTCTGGAAGGTATGGAGAAAGGAACTGAGAAAAGTGCTGGCAATACCACTTGTGGCATACCCCTCATTTGTTTTTCACTCTGGTTCATACTAGGAATTGTAGCATGACCAGGACAGCAGCGGGACTTTGTTTCACCAAACCTCCCAAAGAAGCAGGAGCTTCAGCATCTCTGCATCCAGCATCTGCTTTATTTCTATTTCCTAAATTACTTTCAATTCCGATAGCATGAATTCACAAAGTTCATCACTGCAGATGGCATTTCACTGCAGATGTTGAACCCGCTTAGGCTTTATTGGACTTAGTACCTGAATAAATAACATGGACTATATGGGAAAGCACGAGGCAATATAAGGGGATAGATCTGAGCAAAATAATCACTAAATAATTAAATAAAAATATGAAGTAGATCAGGATGATCAAGTAGATGTCTGAAAATGAGAGCTGAGCCATCTCTGACCCTTTCAAAAACAAGCATTAGCAGGTGAAGTGACAGATTTGATAACTATTTAAGTAACAGATTGTTACAGAATTTTGTGCCAAGCATCTTGCAAACCTACGCTTTAAAAATTACTGTATCCCTTGTTTATGTTCTTCTTAATATATTTTTTCTATATTTCTTCCCATTTATTTTTCTAAAGCAACAACCAATTCACCTTCTCCTTTCATTCTTTCAGCATATTTTGTCCTATTCTCTCTTCTATCTTTTGTGCTCTCTTCATCCAAACCATTTCAGCAATCCTCATGTCATTTCTTCTACAATCTCCTTTTTTTTCTATCAGTTACACTCTCTGCCTATCTGACCTACTTCAACTTACAGAAGAAAGAATAGTCATTTTCAAGATACATATCAATTTTCAGCCTGTCAGCCAAGAAAATGAGGGCCCCACAACCTGATCTCACTTTTCTGTCCATTTGTCAATGTCCTGATAGACATTTTGCAGCCAAATGCAAGTCTTGAAAATATTAAGTTCCTGAAAGCTTGGTAAAATCAGTCTCTATGAGGAAGATTAGTACCCATACTAACTTTGTAACCTCATGAAAGACAAGCTGCACTTAACACTATCTCTCCCACATTTCTTTCAGCAGCAGCTAGTAAGCACCAATAAATTGTCCCTGTCACTTTTTGTCTAGCCATCAGTTTTAGAAAGGAGCTGAGCATCTTAATGTAGGTAAATGGAGGACATGGAATGGTGGAAGGCAGGAAATCATGCTTCACTCCTCATACAGTAATTAGTTTTCATTCTTTACCATAATGTTGTTATCCAAAGTAAAGAAATAAATTCATTTCTGTGCCTTCATGGCATTGCATGGGAAGGGAAAAGATGGTAAGGCCAAATACAAAACCCATGGAACACATATCTGAAAGTTCTCTGGGAGTTTTTTTCAGGCTTTGATTTCATGGAACAATCATACTATGCCATTAGGATTTCTATATCATCAACACAGACTTATCACTCAGTAATTTGCCCATAATTTCTTAATTTAAATTTCCATGAAAATACCATTAAACAATACCTGTTTTCTATTTACATAATAACTCTGTTGCTTTTATAACAATTAATTTGACCTTTTTGATGTCTGTCACTCAAGGCAGTAATTTGGATATAACTTCTTTTTCCCCAGAAGAGGGACAGCAGTGCTTGGGATAAAGGTAAAACATTACTTCTCAAGATCAACTGAATAAGATCACATGATAACTCAAGTCTATATAAATTTGCAGGTTTTATTACTCCTGTTTTCTGGACCAATTGTATGTAACAAAAGTCTGACATTGTATCATGTAAACAAAGGTTAATATTCAGCAATCTTTCCTTTAATAGATAGACTTGAATTTTAGAAACTATGATTCTATTTTCTGGCAAATGCCACTATTATAATCTTCCAGCATATTCCATATGTCTTCCATATCCAAGCTAAAACTAATAAAAAGATTAAATTACACTAATATAAGAACTTCTTCCAATGCTCAAAAACATTACTAAGGTGAATCATATGCCGTTTAGTGCTACTTGTACTCAACCAAAGTCATTCGCCAATTTTTCATTTCCATAACATTTAATGGTCTTTCAGCTGCTGAGAACAACAGTAAGCCAACGACATTTGATGAGTTAGCACAGGACAATGAAGCATTAGCACACACAGAAACTGTCACAAAATATATGCATTTGCCACTGATCTCAATGGAAGTCTATTTAGTGACAAACACCAAATCAAGCCTCATATTTGAGACAGGAATTTCCTGACACACAATTGAACTTCATTTAATCCCTACATCGAACCTTTTAACTTGTTAGCCCAAGAATCATTAATTATAGTAATTTTAAAATGTACACAGAAGAAATTCTATCTATAGACCAAGAAATACATTTTATTTTTAAATAGCCCCTCCTGGTGAGCTGCAATAACTGTGAAAGTAATCTGGGAAAAACAGCCTGATATAAATTTTTTTCATTGATCACTGATCACCATAGCATTACAATAAGTCAGCAGCATGAGAAAACTATCAGAAATAAGAGTTTGCAAATATTCCTTATCTATTTGGTGTATACTCCTCAAATAATTAACTATTTGGCTTCTTCCATTCAACATGATACACAGCACAGGCATTTGCATTTTTCACTTAGATCAGCAGCTTAAAAGATGTTGAACCCTTTACATGCTTATCAACTAAAAGACAGCAGACATCTCTGTACATGACAGAATAAATAATCAAAGCCTGTAATTCATTCACTGCAGAGTTCTGAATATTGCTGAATAATAGTCTTTGTTCCCTCCTATCTGCTTATTTTGTACTCTTTGCATATCTGAGACAGTCTTTCCTCTGAACAGTTTGAAATGTCATAGTCTTAAACTATGTGCCATACAAATATTTTTCTCCCAAATAGCTAAGACAGTTTTTATGTTTGATGGCAGAAGGGATACAGACAGAAAAACCCTGAAGTTGCAGTAAGAACCATACAAGGCACAAATGAGACCTTCCTGTCTTGAAGCTTTAATTTCCAAATGCAATACTATTGAATAACACTCATTCCCAGTCCGGAATTAATGCTGTAATCACTGAAATCACTGAAATGCCTGTAGAGATCTCCTCATTTATATCCTCTGCATATGCAGGGACCAGAGAGAGAAGGCAATAAACACACATCCATGGAAATACCAAGGAGCTTTGTACATCTCAGAGCATGACAATGAAAGAAGCATAACCAAGCTTGTCAACAGAGCAAAACTATATTCAACCAGAATGTCAATTCATTTCTGGAAAGCAGTAATTAGCAGAGCTGTACTTCTGTTAAGGATCTCTAAAAACCTTGGTTTGCTAGGGGAAGGGCCAGAGGGAAGACCAATTACCCAGCACTGCAGGTAGCAAACAACACGTGGTTGTTTACTAGTTTTCTCTGTTTTTTTTTACTCTGAGCAACATTTGCTTACAGAAAAGCACTTGCTGCACACCACTTCTCACAGAAGCAAAGCAACTTACTGCCCCATAACAAATTCTGTGTTCTCTGATATTCTTCAGAGCTCTGTTTGCAAAAAGCTTTTCAGAAGCAAGTTTATCACAGTTTCTAGATTTCTCAAGTAAAATTTTCTTGAGTGTAATGTAATCATTTTAGAGATAGATTGTTACTTAGTCTTCGTTGTCACTTGCTTTCCTTAAAGAGGAATTGGTTTAGCAAAAGTTTAACAGTTAGCATGGTAAATTCAAAAAATTGGAAAAGGGGACTAAGGGTCTGTATTGTAGTGCCTTGAATAAATTAGACAAAATACCTAAAACTTTAAAAGTTACCAGAAACCCTAAATAACTGATGTATTTATCTCAGGCAACACTGGAAAAAATGAATTTATACAATTTTACAAAATTTATAAAAGGCAAGACCACAGCATAAAGAAATTTATTGATCTCACAAATATCTTAAAGGATCTGTAAGGCACTTGACTAATGCAAATCACAATTTCTTCCTTTATACTTCCCCATTTCTAATGATGTTTATGTATGAAACCACTGAGCCTCTAAATTACGTAATTTTAGATTGCTCAGAGTTTCTTATTTATTTAAAGATCAGCATTTCTGTACTGCCAAAAAATATTTTATTTCTTTAGAACACAGATGGTGAAAGCTCAAAACATCACATCAGCAATTTCCTCTGTACTTTGCTGAATCATCAGCTGCTCAATTGTGTCAGTTCTGATATTACTTTAGGTGATAATGAAATAAATACTAAATTAATACAGGAGAGAGGGGGAATATGAATCTTCTACACACCTTTTCCCAATATTGGGAAAAAAAAAGGTATTTTATTCTAGTGTGGTACAGGTCAGAAAATTAACACTTGATGACTTGAGAAAAACAAGTAACAATTTTACTAAATATCTGAGAACTACTGAAGTCACAGAGAAAAAAAATATATAGCTAAACTTATCTTTTCTATTAAGCAAATCCCAGTGTGTTACTAAGTCATTTCTGAAACAAGAAAGGGTCCATATATTAGCTTTTCAATTACCTCAAGTAATTGCCCTAGAAAAATCTATCCATTTTGCAACATTTCAGTATTGCACCTAGGCAATTATAGGTAACTCCACGATCTTTCAGGTTTAACTTCAACATAGATACATCAATCCTGATGATATTAAATGTCTAGATAATCAAGATGATACTTTAAATCTAGACGCATAAATACCCAGGAACATAGGCATTAAATACTTCAAATACATTTTCATTGTCCAGTAGAAAGAAAAATTTACAAGTGACTAACTATGTAGACAGATTACTCTGAAAGGTTTATTTTCTTTCACTGGAAAATAAAACTGTATTACCACAAACTGCTGCCAGTGTTTTAAGATCTAAAAATCACATCTTCCCCTAGTCAATCTATTATTTAAAGCATCACTGAGCTCTTAGCCAAAAAAATGACAGTATCAAGACAGTTCTCTAATGTCAGCAAAACACCATAGCTGGTAATCAGAAATTGTTTCCATGGGCTTGTTAAAGTACAATAATTGTTCCCATCATATTGCAAATAGTTCCATCCTACCACGTGAAAAACTATGTCCCACTGCCAAGCTTAATAACCCAAATTTATTTTTTTCTCCTGAACACCATTTTCCCTGTAAGAAGAAGCAGATAGAAAACACACATCTTCTAAATCTAACTTAAAAATTGACATTTTAAGAGAAATCTTTTACAACTTTGAAAAAGTTTTAATAAATCAACTTTTCCCTTTAATAGTAAAGTAACATAACAGTTTAATGGCAAATGAAAAATAGATGCAACTTGCTCTTTAAATTTAAAACTGATTCAGGTTTGGGAGCAAAGCCATTTAAGTCCTTCTTCCTTAAGAAATCTGTAACCTTCCAAAGACAGCACTGTTGTAAATTTCGAAGTCTAGGTAGCACGTCAGTAAACGCACATGTGCCAGGTGTGATAATATAGTATAGATTAGTACCTACTGGTAATGTTTGACCACATGCCAAAAGAGTGATTTTACAGTTTTGTCATGTGCAGATCAAGGAACTTATTAAAACTGGCAATAGGGGGGTTTTCAGCTGGATGGAGAAATCAGAATGCACATTTATAGCACAAGCATTATACAGTAACCAAGTGGTATTAAATTACCACTTCCTCTTTTTCTCATCTGGAAAGTTTGATTAGCATTCTCTGCAAACTTTTGCAAGTCTTAAGCTACAAGACACAAACCAAAGCACAGTTCCAACTTACAGCACACTTCGCTGCTGATCCAAGTAATGTGACTACAGTTTAAACAGAGTACTGCTTAGGCAAGTGAATAAATACCTCACATATGAATCGAATGGAAAAAATGAATTAATTGCATAATCTTAAACTTATATCATGGTAAGCATTCATTATGCTGACAGCTTCTTCAGTAGGCTGAACGAACTATTTCCCTCACACCACACTATTTGAAAAAATACTGAGGATTATTCTTATGTTTAACATGGTTATTTTAGATTGCTTCAGATTAAGACCTTCCAGTACTTTATTAATTTAATTTCTGACTGCTTTTCTTATGTTATTCTTCATATTCTCTCATCAATGAGATGAAAAATCAGTCTGAACTAATTCCCCCTAAAGACTTCTTATAATTTTAAAAATCTTTCCTATTTTAAATTAAATAAATTGATAAAATAACTATAAACACCAGCTCATAAGCTACAAGGTTGATTAATGGCAAACGCATTTGCAGAATAATCACACAAGTAGAAAAGTAGGGAAGAACGCTGTCAAGATAGTACAGGAAAATTATTATTACAAAAAGCAGAGAATACCCAAATTCCCTGCAGATTTAGCACTGTAGTGGGATTCATTATGCAAAAAGTAAAATCACACCACTTCCAGAACTACACAGGTGGGTAGTCAAGTCATGGGCAGAAGAATAGGACATGAATCAAGCATATGACAACATTCTAGCACTGCCAATGGAATCTCGTGCTATTTCTCAGATGTCACTGATCCATCCTGCATTTCCTACCACTAAGGCCCAATTTCTTCCATTCTTCTCAAAGTAACGATGACGTGCGCATGGCACAGCGCAAAGTACTTCCTTTCATTTGGCTCCTCATTTTATCTAGTTTGTACTTCAAGTACAAAGGCTAGAAATTATTGTAACACATCTCTGTGTACCAAAAGAAGAGAAGTAACCTGAAGAAGAGAGTAACAAGAGCAGCAGCAAATGTTGCAACAGTCATTCCTCCTGCTCTTTGTGTCTGGGAGAGACAAAGACAACCTCTGTAATCAGATGCTTCTTTACTTTTTTTTTCCCTTTGTGGCTAAGAGAATCAGGTTGAATAACAGCAAAGCTTTTCTCTTTTTCAATACAGAAAACAGAGTATGCTCAGATGCCAGTAAAGAACAGGCATAAAAATCTCCAGAGATATTAAAAGGCTGATATTAAAGGTAAATTAGATGAGCATCTTCCAAGAGATGAACCCACATGGTGTCACAGCACCACTAATCACTTGCTGTATCCAGCATACAAACACCAAAAATCTAAATGTAATTTAGCCAGGAGCAAAATTTCAAGCAGAACAGACTAAGAGTAAAAGTTAAGATCTGTCCCTTGAAATTCTGTCATGTGTTATCTGAAAAAGAATACTCTGCACAACATGCAGCTTCTCGGTTCTGTAGGGTTAGTTCTAAATAACAATTGAACAGAAATCACAGGTAAGGGGTAAAAGTTGCTAAAGTACACTGCTGAAATGTAGTATCACAGAAAAATATAATTATTTTGTTTTATAATTTCCTTTTATGTTAAAGTCCTGAGGAACTTTGAAACATACAAAGTTTAGGATTTCTCAAAACTGCACATCAAATGGAACGATTTCTGCAGTAACAGCTTTACATATCAAAAGCATATTTTGCAAACAAAAAGCTAAGAAAACAAAATTAGTTTAATTTGTTTCTGGAGAGAAAAAAAATGCAGACCTTTTTTCTTCCATGTTAAACCACTATATAATCATACAATAATTAAATACATGCATCTCATTCTATGACATTTTTTGTGACATAACAAAACAGAAATTTTTTGGTTTTCTATATCCACATGCAAAAGTAAAATGTCCACCAAGCCCAAGCAAATTCTGTCCTATTCTATCATATTATTAAATGAAATATCATAAATTTCAGGACAATGCAAATTACATACATAGAAAAAGTAAGCAAACTGTAAGATTTTCAGTCTAGTTCAACCTCCATATGAAAAAATAGTAGAGGACTCTTTAACATATACCCAGAATTTCAAACACTTCAATATGGTAAAGGTCTTAATGTGTCTCAGAGCTATCAAAAATTGTGTAACAAGAAGATATAATACCTATAACAAGAAAATAACTGTTCTATCATAATGAGTCAATAAGGTAATCAAATATTCAGTTCAAATCAAAAGTTCAGCCCACCAGATTGCAGGGAGCAGAGTCAAACAGGCTAAAAGAATTTCAAGAGACTTGGGGGATTTTAGGAGTACTCCATAATAGCTTGACAGAAAAAGTTATTCTGGAATAGATTGAGTTTCTTTAGAAGAAATCCATTGATTGTGCTGAACACGGTTGTGTGGCAGACCAAAAATAAAAGCAATCTGTAAGTACAGACTCTTGAACACAAAACAAAGATGAGAGGGATAGGAAATGGTTTGTCCAGTTCCACATTAGTAGTATCAGAGAAGGTAGCAGAATAATGAAAACTAAGTGTAATACCAGGTATAGCTCTAAGACCTTTGGAAAATACCTAAGTATATATATCTTGAAGAAAAACAAATCCTTTCTATAAACGAAATGCCAGCAATATTTACCTTTGTAAATCTCTGCAGTCTACGCTTTTACAAGTATTTCAGATTGCCTTCACTGTGAACATAAAAATACTTTCAAGAGGCTAAATACGATGCACTGTGCTATTAATAAATGCATATTGTTAGACAATAATTCAGTAAAAAGCAGATTAAATCTTGGCATGACGAATTTCAATGTTATCTTTGGAAGTACAAAATTATTGTAGAAATACTTAAACCTACATTCTCATGGGGTAAAGGTTAATAAAGCACAAATAGAAAGAATCTACAGCCTGTGAATACTAAAAAAAAGTTGTTTAAAAGAGCAGCTGGCTCAACTAAGTGATAATGGCAAGATAAATAGCTACAGACATTTAAAGAAAGGCAATACTGTAGGCAAGCAACAATTATGTCTATGGAAGAACGATTCATATATGATTACCATCATGGAACTTCATCCCAACTTCCATTAGAATTCAATCAGCACCACTTGGAAGGAAAAAAATAAATGCACATACTAGACCCATAAAATAGCTTCTAACCATAGACTATGTACCACAACCCATTTATTTGCATAAGTGCCTTTATATCTGAAAGTTGTAATACATAATGTGAGCAAAAGGGAAAAGGTTTGATGAAGAATTGATGGACAGTATCATCAGCACTATACTCTATGTTAACAGAAACTACACACAAATGCCTTTTCTCTACCTATGTTTTTTTCTAATCAGATTCCTTCTCAAGTATCACTTGTCAATACATAGGCAAAAAGACTGAGAACTATTTTTATACTGGGAGGGAGAAAGGAGAAAACAACTATATATACACAAACACCTTGGTACTGAGGTACTTCCCTGAAAAAACAAAATGCCTAGGAACAAAAAACAAGGCTTCAAAGCTTTCTTAAAACATAGAAGAGCAAAGATATGAATAATTAGTTTCTAAAATGGTTATGTATATATTCTTGTAACTTTAAAATGTCTGCCTCCAAGTATGGCTCCAGCATTCTGCTTCTGGAAGCCAAGCAAGAGTCCACAGCATGCTCTAGCAACCTGAAACTACAAGACCAAAAGACACAAGTTTCTTATGGAAACAGTGACAAAATTAACTGTCAGCATGCAAGCAGTACAACTTTAATCACATTTTATAGGTACAAGATCCATTCAATAAGAAATCCAAGAAGCAACATGTAAAATGGCAAAAGATCAAGAACAGATAGCCAAGAAACATAAATCTGATCCCAGGATACCTGTGCTACAATTGTACAGTTCAATGCCTGGTGAGTGTAGTTAATGCATAAAAAACCCACATCAGGCTTGCTGATCTTGATTTTCCTTTATTCACAGTCCAAACAGATGAAGTAAACTTAAAGGAATGGAACAAGCTGGTAGACCCATAGGTCTGCTAGGACATGCTGCCTATTAAATATAGGACATCAAAGACAGACTACTGAAAATTATTCACTGATGGCATCTGACAAAAATGCCACTTGTGCATTATGGATAACACTTTAATACACGCTAGAAACAAAGGCTCCCATCAAGAGCCTCGATGGAAAACAGGCACATCTGTATTACTCCCTGGTTCCCTCCGTGGAACTCTGTTTTCTTTTGCTCAGATTTGCTTTCCAATGAGAAGCAGAAGTGTTTGCAGCCTGACAAGCATTTATGCTGACCTCCATGAGGGGGTCTGCAGAATCCTTCCTGAAGAGGAGCAAAGCAACACAGTGTGCCCAGAACCACATACACCTCTTCACTTGACTGAGGCATAGTGTCCTAAAGAAGCAACTTCTGAATTACTGTTCTCAACATTTCTTTGCACTAAGGTAGCAACCATTCAGAGACAGTTAAGATGACTAATATAGGTATAATTGTGCATGGCAAATACTTGCCTTCTAAATAATTCAGAAGGATAAAAATGTGCATTTGCAAATTTTCACTTGCACAGTTAAAATGGCAGATTGATACTAATTGGTTCAACATTTAAATTAACATTCTTGGCTCAATTCAGGGTGAAAAAACTACAGTAACTTGCACAATCCTTTAAGAGTACTTAATCCTGAGCTAGATTTCCCACTTCCAGTAACACATATTTTTCAATATAAAAATCAGTACAACTACAGAATTTTACCCTGAATGTGACCATTGAAGCACTGGGAAGTGTGCCATTGGCTTTTTAATCAATACCACACCACCCAGCAGTTCATACACAGGAAAGTCCACACAGCCTAATCTACTCAAACTGTCTAAGCAAATCTGTTAAGAATAGTGAAGGAAATAAAACTCTTGTTTGAAAACTACATTTCTGAAAGGGAGAAAAAGTGCTTTTAAACAGTTTTGTGGCTTATAAATAACCAATTTTATAGACATTTCATATATCACTCGTGTCAATTTTCTGAGTCCTTCATGGCAACTTAAGTCTTTCAATAGTAACAGAGCTAATCAATCAAGTAATGGGAAAGTGTATCTGTCTGGATTAGGAACCGACATCTTTGCTGTGGCTGCACTAAATGCAGATGTCTGCATGCACATGCAACAGCTGGGGAGTCAGCAGAGCATTCAAGGCAGAGACTTCTTTATTAGTAGGGTATGTTGACAAACACATTCATTTCATACATTCGTGTTTATAGGTAAAGATATAATGGGAAAAAATCAGTCCTGATCCCAGTCTACTCATACATGAATAAAACACACGGATGTAGGATGCTGATGTTAGAATAAGCACAGGGAAAGCATTCTCTCCCTCAAAAAAAAAAAAAATCAACTCTGTGGAGAGCTAGCTCATCTCTCTTTGAATTATAACTGCTGTACCACTTATACTCCAGTCCTAGTAAATAATGTAACTAGTAACAAGAGTTTTAGTCAGAAATCAGTGAAGACTGTCGAAGTAAACAAGACATCTAATGAATTTCTCACTGACCACAATGACGCTGTGCTTTGAAAATGCGCATAGACAAGACGCTCAGTAATCTCAGGACAGCCTTTGCTGTTACACTTCCTAAGGAAGCACCTAAGGCAGCACATACTCTTTAAACAAGCTTGTGTCAGTTTTCTGACACATAACAACAAAACTTTTTAAGTTGACTTATACAGCTACATACTGGGAGTTGATGTTGGGTTTACTTTCAATCCTGCAGGGAAAATGCACGTTTGCTTTTGCTTCATGTCTCATTCAGAAGCAATATACTGGGAGTCTGTGCATGTACAACCTGTACAATCTACTCCATTTTTCTTGCAAGAGACCTTAGAAAGACTATAGATCAGCATGCATTTTAATGTACAGAAATGTATATAAAACACACAGATTCTTTGCTTTTATCCTAGTAAAAATGTCAGATATCTTTTTTTAAACAGGCCAACTACTTAATGTCCTTTATGTCAGCAGCAGGTGTCATCTCTCAGCTACACAATTAGAGTTTTTTTCAAAAAGACCAAGCTTTTAAACCATGACATTTCTAGAGGCCTATTTATCTCATGAAAAAAACAGACTGCTGATTCAGTTGTGACGAATTACCCTCACGAAATATCCTTTCTCCAGAATAGCTCTGTGAGCTCCTGTAACTAGGTCAACCTTCATTTCTCCTTCTTAGACATCTGAAGATCGACAAAAGAAGAATCTAGCCCCTGTTTGCATGTTGACCCACTCCAGGAATTGTACAAAAAAAAGCTTCAATTACTGCTGGGATCTATTTGAAGTCCATGGTAGTCTGCTCCAGGCAGGTGCAACCTCATCTCCTCATGCAGATGACAAATGCTAACCTATTTCAAAACTGAGTAGAATCTCAAAATCTTAAAAATGCAAAGAAAATATCAGTAAAATTAGGCAGCAATTTTTACTTATGCTCACTGTATTTATTCTTTATGTTTATTTATGTTTCCCTCAGAGCTACATATTCATAAACATGCTCACAGGAGCAATGCAAAGTCAAAACAGACACTTAACTTGACTAGAAGAGGCCTCTGCTGGCAGTTGTTAAGTACAACTTCTCATAGTTCTAGGAAATACGCATTTTGATGACATAATTTTCTATATAGAAAAAGCTATAGAAAGCAGACAAAAGAGTTAGATTTGCAGTGAAAATTGACACATTACTGCTCATCTCCAAAGCACTAACAATTTCAGCCCATCCCTCTTCATAGCTACACCACAGCTGTCAAATTAAAGTTGCATGTATTTCCAGCTAAGACTAAACAGCCTTTACTGATCACAAAGGACACCACTCCCAGCAGTAAAACTGAGGGATGTGTTTTTACAGCAAAACCCAAAGGCCTGGTCTCCAGCACCACGCAGACTCCCATCAGCCATGGACCATGCATTGCAGCACAAGCAGAAGAGCAATAAGGTCACAGCATATTACATGCACCATCACCTGCATCCAACAGGATAAAGAGACAATGGACGCATTTCTAACACACATGTGAGACAAGGAAAAACAAAAAGCCAGGCTGATGTTTATGAGTGCTGACATAAATAATAGTCAGAGGCAAAGAGCCACCTGTAACAGCTGATAATTTGCTCATTGGTTGGACTGGAGTAAAAGTAATTCCATTATCATTTAAGAGCCCAACCAGAGAGAACATAAGCAGACCAATGGACAGCTGAGGACTTTCTCTGGAATGGCCAACTTTTCTACTGCTTTTTTGGACCTTGACACTGGCATCTAAGGAAGGGAATAACAAGTTCCATCACCCAAACTGATGGTGTGGCTGTAAGCCACTGTCAACTGCAACAGCTGCCATAAGCAGTTCCTCTTGGGATGAGACTACAGCAAGCAGCCAGAACTGTAGTTCCATCCTTCTGTTTACACTAGCAATTACCTTAAAAGCTGTCCAGGATGCAAATTAAATTTAAAAAGTTTCAGTGTTACATAATGCAACCAACTAATGCACAAATGCAAACCACTAATTATTTTCAGCTGAGCAAAACAAACAAGATCTAAAGAAGAAGAGAATTCAACATTTCTCCCATCAGACCAGCCAGCATACAGCCAAACTAACATAACAGCAATGCTAACTAAAAACATTTACTGTTTGGTACTTATTGTAATAAACAGCTGAACTGCCTAGCCAACAAGCACTATACTTTTTTTTGAAATTATTCTCTTAATTCTTAATAGTAAACTTATTAACAGATTTAAAGCAACAGGTCCATCTGTTCCATCTTTTAGAGAGATGGAGAACCTCTGCTACAAGGAAACATTAAGAATTGGGATTGTTCAGCATGGAAAAGAGAATGTTTTCGGGTGACCTAATTGCCACCTTCCTGTACCTGAAGGGAGCCTACAATAAAGATGGAGAGAGACTTTCTACAAGAACATGTAGAGACAGAACAAGGGGGAAAAGCTTCAAACTGAAAGTAGGTTTAGATTAGATATTAGGAAAAAAAAAATCTTCTCTGCAAGGGTAGTGAGGCACTGAACAAGTTGCCCAGAGAAGCTGTGGATGCTCCAGTCCTTGAAGTGTTCAAGGCCATCCTGGATGGGACTCTGAGCAACTGTCTAACTGAAGACGTCTCTGTCTATGGCAGTGGAGTTGAAGCTACATGATCTTTAAAGTCCTTTTGGACCCAAACCATTCCGTGATATTTTTATTTATGCCACAGTTACCTTAAAAAGTGTTCAGGACAGAACATGAGCTGAAAATCTTCATGAAGTAAACAAATTTAAAGAACATTTTTGCAAAATATTGTACAACTACAGCTCTGCACTTCCTATGCACAGCTACATTTTTTACTGATGGCTTTTCAGTGCAGGTCCCACCCAACAAAACAGACTTAACTGCTCTTTCAAAGAGATACTTTGTTTTCAAAGAATGACAGCTCAGATCTTCAAAGAAGGAAAAAAAAAAAAAAAAAACAGGAATCATTTTACTTGTCCAGAAGAGATTGTAAAGGATTTATTATGGCCAAAATTTCACTTCATATTGATGACAGTAACTCAACACATTTCATTTTTTACAGCTAGAAAGTACATCCAAGTAACAAGAAATACACTTCAAACAAAAAATGAAAACACTTCAACCAAGAAGATCAAATTTATGTGAGGCAACTCATAGCTACACATATAAGTACACAATTTGTAACACATCCACAACCAGACAGCAGAACACTGCCAATAGCAGATGCACAACATGGATCTTTCCTCCCATAATCTATTCCATCCCATCCCACTGGCAATCCCTCAGCTAAATAAAACTGAGGAGAAATACAAGCTTTGCCATAGACTAGCAGACCAGTGGCTCATCTTTCCCTTTATCATACTTAATGTGTTGATATGTTACCTGACCAGAAGGAAGGCCCTTATTGAGCAAACAGAATGACAAAACACTTGTCTAAACAATTAAGATATTCCAAGTATATAGAGTCAGGTATGTGCCTGATCTGCCTTATTTAAACATCTGTACAATCTGAGTTAGCTGTACATGACACCATATTGCCTTGAATTAGAAACTGCAGGCAGAGAAAGTATCTGATGGAATCACACACCTTTTTCCAAGCCCATGGCTGTTCTCATCCCTGTCCTTAACTCAGTACGCTACAGTTACTAAGCCTGAGTTAAGAAAGCTGCAGACATCTCTCAATCTTCTGAGTAATTTGTTCAGGAGCATAAAATGAGTGAGTGAACCCAGCTTGAAGTAGGACCCAAGGAGTTGTTAGCCATCGTCCTGCAGGACTGTGGATTTGCCAGATTAAGGAAACTCTCAGCTCTAGCAGAAGCAGTAAGTGCTCTGTTAGTGACATCAAAGACTTCCACGAAGAAGAAAAGGACTTTCTGGTACCCAGGAATTTCAAACTAGGTAGTCTGAGAAGAATAAATGCTGCTTTTTTTCCCCCAGCCCAAGAATTTGTATACCTTAAAACAAAACATTTATTTCTAAAAATACAGATAAACAACACTAAGGCACATTACTGCAGACCTACAACTAGATGAAGATCCTAATGCAAAACAGCAAAAAAAAAAAAAAAGAAAAAGATTTTGCCAAAGACAGCAAGGATGTCAAAAAGACAAAGACTCAGAAATCATGGAAAAGCAATTTTCAGGCAGAAGTCTGCTTGAAAGTAAAGAATATGTATTCTGACATTACCTTGAGCCCTGAAACATAATTCTCTTTCAGTGCTAAAGCCAATGTCTGGTCCATGTAATGTGCACGTACTCTGCCTTTATGATACAGAACAATATATACAAAACAAAGCAAAAAATGTATGTCTTTTTGAAACAACTTAGGTTGTTTCTAAATTAATATGCATCATTTCCTTACCTTGCAAACAGTCTCTGTATCCCACGGTAAGATGGTCCTCAGATCAATAACTTCACAGGACACACCAAGCTTTTCTTGAGCCATTGCTGCCACCTCTTTGATCACATGTACCTTAAAAATCAATGTATCATCACCAAATAATCTAAATTATGCAAATTTCTCTAAATTACATACATGGAATAAAAACAGTGATTTAATATACCACCTGCACATTGAGCAGAGACCTTTCTATTCAATAATAGCTATTTAGTATTCAGCGCATTCTTCTTATTTAGTACCTAATTATTCCCAGTATTTTAGCACCACTCCAAAAACTAAATTCACTGAAGAACCACTGAGAACAAAACTTGCTTTCTAGAGAAGTGTCTTTTAGTAAATACTATCGGTCCTCACTATTTTTTTTTTTTTGTAATCAGTTTGAATGAGTTTTAGAAGTTTTTTGTTAGGACTGTAACTAAGCTAATACCCAAATATATCAGAGTAATGTATTTTAATGTAGCAAGAAGGATTAAGTGCATTCAGAAATACTACACTACACCACATCTGATTTCAGCCAAAAAGTCAAGAAACAGTTCTAGCAGTCCCAGTAACTACTCTTACTCTAATTTACTGAAACATAGCCAAGTGATCATCTCCAAAGCATTATCTTATGAACAGCTAGGAGAGAAAGTAATTACTACTACCTGTAAATACCCAGTCCTGATCTCCACAATCAAAGCGTATAGCAGTAGCACATTATTGTAACCATTTATTACTCTTCCAACACACAGTTTAACACCAACATTACAAATGCTGCATTACCTGATTACTACAATTAACCTTCTACTAAAACAAAAGAGTATTCCCCTCTAGCAGGAGGCTGTCACTGAACTGGAATACAGATTATTCTCTATCCACCAGTCAAGGAATCTATATAGTAGTAGTGCGTCACAGTAGATATAAAATAATCTACACCTATTCCCATCATTTCCATAAGGTGTATTATGCTAAGAACAGAAAAGAAAGTAATACTATATACATTCAAAACTGTATCTTGACATTAGGTTATAAAACACTTCTCAGCAAAATGTACTTCCAGCACTGGCTTCCCTAAAACAAATAATTGCAAGCAAATGCTCCAACATGGAAAATACAACTCAGATTATCCTGCACAAATATCTCAACAAGAAGCATTTGCTCATGAGATGTGTGAGTAAAAAAATTTCTCAATATGATGTTGCCAATAAACCCTGGTGCTCTCTTTATTTTTAGAACATTTCACAATACAGGTTTGTACTGTGGCACATGACCTCCATCAAGTAACTTCTAGGCATAGCTAAGAGGTTGAAGCCAAGGACCATCCCCAGTAATCAATTTGGATGAGGTCATCTTCATCTTGAAAGCAACAGAATTTAGCAACCTGGACATGGTCAGGTGGTGTCAGTTGCCCAAATGTCAGAGGGCATTAATAAATCCTACACAGGCATAAATTCTACACTGAAACAAGATGATTAAGGATTTAAACACAAACTACATCATGCATATACAAGCAGCTAAATGCAAAAGGACTATTTTAGAAGGGACATCAATGGAAGCATTGCAATAACAGAAAGAAGATACAGCTTGCAGTGCTTTTGTTTAAACTTCTAATACATCCGTGGCTGTAGTAAGAATGTTTGAAAATTTTCAACATGGTACATAGGATGGATGTTTTTGCTGTTTCTCTGTAAAAGTAAAAACACTTACCTAGCTCACAGGGAATATGGATTAGTTAATGACAATTAACAGATTAGTTATTGACAATAAAAGATTGAGCCCAAGTGGAGAGGAACTAAAAGCCTTTGCTGATGCTCATGAGCACCACCCAGGACAATCAGCATCAGGGAACCCCACCAGAGCAGCAGCTGACATGCAACCACCTCATGTCCAAAACCGTAAGAGAAGTTACCAGTGAGTCTGTGCAACACCTCTGCCTATTGACAATAAATTCTGGATTGGTAGCACAATTAGCAATCAAACTCCAAGTTTAAGTGCTTCACCTGAACACATCCTCAGCACAAACTCACTGAACGTATTTGATCTGCAGAATCGAGTCACCTTCAGTGACAATCCAACACGCTGGATTTACTGCATATGTGTGAAACATCTGCTGCCCCCATGCTGTAAGACACAGCCATGCCCATGGCTGTTCCTGAACAGCTTTGAAATGTAATTGTTAGAATGAAAACTATACCAATCCCTACTTGTATTAAAAGTTGAATGGATTTTTAACTTTCTGTATAAAGGGACCCCCAGGTTACAATTCTTTAAATCATGCAGTGAAGATCTATACTTTTCTTTCAGCATACTATTTTGAACTTTTCTTTCCCATTGCCTTCCTCAGAGTACCATCTCATTGCCCCATTCTTACATCTGTCATTTTCATAATCATAGAAAAATCATTAGCCTGATGCACAGGTACCTCTTCTACACTTCCAGAGTCCTCTTCAATCAAAAATTAGTAAAAACTTAAACAATAAAAAGCAGGTTTCATGGAAATATGAACACTGGCAAACATTCATTCAAGCATACAGTGATGGAAGACACACACATTTTGGCACTTGAGCTTGAATGCAAACATCATCTACCCCCTAGGCCAGGCTTTGCTGGGTGACAAATAGCTTGTACGAGAGTTACTGACCTGAGTGCCCCAAGCAACCATTGTCACATCACTGCCAGTCTGCAGCACCTCAGCTTGAGACAGTGGAATGTTGTAGGGCTCTACAGGAACTTGTTCCACTGAAAGAAGAGAAAAGAGGGAAAAATAAGCATTAGATTCCTTTATTAGTCAATAGTATCCCATAAAAACATACACTAAAATTTTTTCTTCAATGTTAAAGCCATCTAAAGGAATAGACTAAAATTATACTGAGTATGTTACTGGTGCCCAGTGACAGGAGGAGGAGCAATGACCATAAACTAAAACAGAAAAAGCTTCACCTCAACATGAGGAAGAACTTCTTTATGTTGAGGGTGGCAGAGCACTGAACAGGCTGCCCAGGGAGATTGTGAGGTGTCTCTCTGTGAAGAAATTCAAAACCCACCGGGGATTTGTTCCTGTGTCATCTGCTCTAGGTGACCCTGCCTTGGCAGAGGGGTTGGACTGGATGATCTCCAGAGGTCCCTTCCAACCTTAACCATTGTGTGATTCTATTAGCATTAGGCCAAAGTAACTGAGTATTAGCATTCAATTCTAAGGTTTAGCTGCAATTCAAATTCTTTTCAATTAGACTGTTACAAATACATTCAGTGTAGAGTTTAATTTATGTTATACACCACAACAAGATTATGCATATATACACATGCGAAAGATAGTAATAAGTTCTGGTGCACATCAAGTCAAAATATCAGCATCAGGTTTGGAAATGGACACTGCTACAGTTGATAAAAAATCTCACATAACCACTAATTGATCAGAATTCTTCATTATTCTAGTAATCATCACAAGAATCTTGAAATTATACTTTAATGCTCAGACAAGAAGGATCAGCTGAGCCAGCATCATCCTGATGCTCTAAGTATGATGCTCTGCAGTTTTATGTTTAAATTGAGGTTAAAAGTTTTCAGAACCTACACAGGGAGTGTCAGGAAGAACTTCTGACTATAGCAGTTTTAAATAAGTCTAAATATTTTTCCTTTAAAAAATGCTACCTATCCACCAAAAATACACCACCATTTGAGAGAGAAGGCAAGAATTAGGCATCTTGTCTTCCCCTAAGACATTTAACGTAGCTCCATTCAAGACTCATTGACTAGTTTTCAGATGGAAAAATGTTAGGTCAGTTGTGCTAGTTCTGAATCAGTGCTCCAACGCACTACACATTGACTGGTTTAATGACTAAAACTATGGTAAAAGACATCCATATATCATATTTTAAAAGAAATACTGTTTTTGATCTAAAGATGCACTTGTCTATGCACCAGCAAGTCAAATAATACTTCTTGAAACATATTCTAGTGATAAGTAGAAAAACATAAGTCTTCTAAATACATAGAAACTATTTATAAAGAAAACACTCTGCCTTTTTTTTGTTAACTTATTTCATAGCTCATAAAATATTTACTGAGTTCCTGCTGAACCAAATTGCTTCTTGAAGTTACAATAAAGAATCTCCCTGAGTGATACGAGTAGTGAAGTGGTTCATATTTTTCCTTCACTGCTATGGTAGATCCAAGTGGAATGACCTAGGTTTTTTTCCTGGCTTACAAGTTCCAAACATAACTTCAAAAAATGAAGTAGCAACTAATCTTCAATCATAGCAGACGATTTTTTTTTCTTGTAGATAATGACACATAAATACCATGTATGTCACAGAATCACAGAATGGCTGAGGTAGGAAGTGACCTTTGGAGATCACCTAGTCCAAGCATCCTGCTCTGTAATAATTTCTTTGAATAACAAGTGGCTAGAAAAATATAGGGCTGGAAAGGAAAGGGAAGAAAGGCACATCCAGCCCTTGCTCACTGCACATTAGTGGCAGACCAGGTTTCTATGGATTTTGCACGTTGTACAATCCTCAGGCAACAGAAAGAGATCCTGAAAGATAATGAAACCCACAACTATACTAATTGGCATTGCATGACTGTCCTTGTCACGAAATAGTCACCAGCATGAAACCTGGAGAACAAGAAACTTAAAAAGATACCACTGGACCTTCGAGTGGAAACCCAGGATACTGACATGAATGAGAAGGTTTTGAAGGGAGTGGGATGAGCCAGAGGAAGAACTGGAAGGTGTACATGATACAGAAATAAAAGCTTCTTCTCTGTGCAATGGTTTTATCCACTTAGGGAAATGAAATACACAATTACTCAAATTAACTAATTTCTTACTATAGCTAAACCATTCTGCAACAAAATGTCCATTAAATGAGCTCATCTATAATACCTGACAAGTTTAAATGAAAAATTCAGCTTGTCAAAAATTTATAGCAAAGTCCAATTTGGAAGGATTTTTCTTGATTGCTTTTGCAAAAACCCCTCTCCCAACTAATATACATGAAAAATAGCATATGGAATTATGCTATTAATATTCGTTCATAATAATTATCTAATCCAGGATAACAATGTTTACATACAAAGCAGCACATTCATCCATTACTAAAGAAATAAAGTCTTTTAAATCAAATGTTTCAAATACAGATTTCAAATACAGCAATTAACAAAAAGTTGTAATTATCGGTGAAAAAGGGCCACGACAAGCTAATTTTAAGAGGTTACAACATCTGTTGCATTTTCTAAAGGAGCAGTCTGAACAGCAGAAAGAAAATACATGTTTTCTCATCTTACCTGCCTTGTCTCTATAACAACCAGTGATGCAAGTCGTATTTATTTCTACACCACCAATGTCATATATACTACAATTAAATGAAACTGAAAAGGTCAAAAAACATCAGAGTAGGTTCTCCACAAGATGTCTAAACCTGATAATGTCAAGGTGACTCATCTACTCCTTTGATTCATAACCATTATGTTCTCTTGACACTGCACAGGCTGTTAACACTTTTTGTAAATCAAAGCCTCCTTTTCCTTTTTAATTCAGATATTTTCTTAGTATCTCTGACATTTAGGGGGACGTCACTACGACACTTTCAATAACATTATGATCTTGTAAGTTAAATAGTAACAGAATTCTCTCTTCACATGTGTACTTGCATATTTAACTCTAGATTTTTACTCAGAAAGGCTTACATTTCTTTGCTCCTTCCCAATATAATTGAAGGAAAATTAACATACACAATACTTCTGATAAACACTTGTATGGTTATGTGAAAGAAGATATCTGCTCCTTGAAGGGTGTCTAGACAAAGATCTTTACAATGCAAAAGGGGATAATAGGAAGAGGGAGAAGCAATAAGGAAGAATACACAGGGACAGAAACCTTGCCACAAAGGTTGAGGGTTGCAGTTACAAGAATCAAATCTGCTCAGTCCCACTTATTGATAAGGGTATGGGGAATATGGGAGTGTTTCTTTCAGTAAAACTATCAGATGGGATGATAAAGAAAAAGGAGAAGCTACAAACAAAATACATAGACACACACCTAAAGACAAATGTAACTAAGACAAGAAACAAACCTTGTCAGGAACACTCAGAAAAGGGCTATTAATTTTTGGTGGTTGGAATGGAGTGGGATTTTTGTCATTATTTTAGTTTGATTTTTCTGCTTGTTTGTTTTAAACAAAGCATTATCAGCTTCAGGCCACCTAAATAAGGACAGATACCCTGTGTTTTAAAGACTATCCCACCTACAGTTTCTTTTCAGCTGTAATTTCAAATACATCAACAACTCTGAACAAAATATCATGGACAAATATTTAGAAGCCTCATAGGAAGAAAGAAAAGTACATTAGAGGAAAATGATGAGGCTCAAAAGCCTACATTAATTCTACAGATAGAAAATCTTCCTTCCCATTAATGTCCTTAACACCTTCATTTTTCAACTAAGTCCCTACACACCCACTGTAACATCAGTCATAAAGCTCTCTGAACAAACATGTCTATTCACATGAAGCTAAAGGAAGAAAAGGGAAAAAAAGCTATGGTAGGGGCAATATAATTTCATTATTCAATGACTGAGCCATCATCATGGAAATAAAGAAAATTATTTTCGTCTGGAACAATGAGATCCCAAATCTTAGGTGAAGTATTATACCATGCTAAAAAGGAAAAAAAAAAAAAAGATAAGTAATAGAGGACAACTGATACCATTTTATGTTGTTTTGGAAAGCCTGCATGTTCCTAGCCTTCAGAAGACCCTGTACTGTTTTGAGACACTAATGGGAAGACACAATAAATACAGACATTGCTCAAGCTTATTGTCTAAGTCAATTTCTGAATCTGTACGATTTTCTTTCTCCTGCTAGAACCAACACCCTCGCGCAGGGTATTGTAAAAATTTTCTCTACAAAACACAAGACAGTCACATTTTTAAAACCCTTCTTTCCATAATTTATCTTATTCTGGTTTACCAGGCTTATGTCCCATTGCTGCTGCATCTTGATCTTATCAATGATGATGGCTCTGGTCTATTTCTGAATTCACCAGGCCACTTGGTTTCTACAGTGGAATTACCTGAAACCCTGACTATGGACAGGAGAATAAGAACAAACTCAGAGAGATCAATTTTATAGGAGAAACTCCCAGACAGCAGTCATCTTCCAGACCAAGCTGACCCAACCCACGAAGGACAGCTCAGTAGTGAAGATGACAAACTAATGATAACACAGAGAAAGGTTTACAGTGAAAATAAACAGAACATAAAAACCATTCCATATAGTAAAATATTCCTGCTTTACATTGTAGAAATAATAAAATATCCATGCAGATGAAAGAAGTTACCTGTTACAATCATCCCTGTCATATATTGATGCAAATGTACTATAAATTTCAACTTTCACCACTAAACTGATGTTCTTAGAAATTTTAAGACAAAAAAATATAGGTAAAGTCTCTGAAAATTAGCCATTAGAATACAGGAGGAAATCACTGTCTTTCAGAAATTACCAACAGCAATGCTGTAGCTGTTTCTGACCTGCACATACATCACATTAAACACTATTTCAGCACATCCTTACTCAAGATTTCGAACACAAGCCTGATTTATATTCAATAAATGATCCAGCAGTTGCTTTACAAATCATTTCCTTAAACACAAAAACCACCCTATATTCTCAAAAGCTGTGTGATGTTGATGTGCAGACTTTCATGCCAGTATGAAAGCAAGTATTTTATTAACTCTACAGTCTGTACTTGTGACTTGTAAATACTGGGGGGAAAGGGGGGAAATAAAGGTCTGTTTTAAAAAACATTTCATTTTTTTCTTTGTTTAACAGGACTCAGACTCAAGCTCATTTTTCAAACTACTTCCTCTAAATGAACAGACAGAGACCTTTTACTTGAATTTTAGTAAGCTCTCAAAACACACTGAACTTAAGGAATGCAATATCCTATGGATACATCACACCCACCACACTAAAAATAGCTGCACTTTTAAATTTACATTGCTAATGGGACTTCTGGGCCTTTTTTGAAAATAAAAATGCAAATAAGCAGTCTTACCAGTAAATATCCTATTTGATCCTGAGTTATATTACTATTTTTTTGTAGTTTTGATGTCTGCTTTCTAAATTTTTCCCTTATTACTGTCTCTCTAGGAAGAGGATAAATTTACTGACAAAATGGATGCACTGATGGAAAAGTGCTGTTAAAAGATCCAAAGCAAAATAGAAACATTTTGTCTGACACTCAAATTCAGTCCACACAGAGTCAACCTACAAACTGGACTGATGGATCGATAGTTCACATACAAAGCCACAGGACAGGGAAATGCCACAGGTAAGTCATGGCTTCAGTTCTATTTTATTGGCTGCTCATCCAATTTCTCTGCCTATCTCCAAATGCAAAATTTTTAATCCATTTTCTGTTCTGCCAAGTCTCTCCAGTCCAAAGAAGTAACAAGCTAATTTTTAGAACCAGCTCAAACACCATCATTGTCAATTTCTGCTATTCCAATACATTACACATAATTGACAGTTGTTAAAACTACTCTGAACCAGAAAGTTTACTATGCCATTATTTTGTTTTTAGTCAATCATATTTCCTTTCACATAAGATAAAAATCTAAATGGGCAGATTTTGAGGATTTTTAGAAATTAAGCATTTCAAATGCATTTGGGAAAATGGTGATGGTGGGGCTCAGATCTTTTGGAAAGATAAAAACTGATCTAGAAACTTATTTTAGTATCTAGAGTTACCACAAGAAAGGAGTTCAATTTCTGCCAAATTTATATCAGAATTTGATGAAGAATAATACCTCTTAGTTCTATTTCTTTTTTCAACCTTAGGCTGTAAGGCATTCTACTTCCAAAGCTAGTTGAGCATAAATCAGATGGTAAATGTTAATTTAACTTTGCAAACTTCGAGAATTTATTCAGTTTTCACAATTCCTCTAAATCCCAGCCCACAACATAGCTAGAGACCAAACAAGTCAAGACTTCTACTGAAGTATTGTTTTAGCTGTGACTATCAACATAAATGTGCAGAAAACCCCAAACATCGTTGCTTTATTGGAAAATACAACACACAAATCTTTACCTGCAGCTCTGTAAAGTATTTTAGGTTCAAAGAATATGCATGGATTTTTGTCCTCTATGCATGACAGCAGCAATCCTTTGGCCTGCAGAGGACTCCTTGGAATAACAACCTGTAAAAATATTTTTTAAGTAATTTAGTTAAAATTGCAATTCTGCTAGAAACTTCCTCAGTAAGACTTAAAACAAAGCAATTATTTGCTTTTAATAAATCTACATACAGATTGAGCTGTTCTTACAAAGTGAATTAACACCAGTGCTACATTATTAAAACACATTCCAAATTTTGAATTTTATTTTGTTCGTTGATGAGGCTTTAATAGTTCCCCTCTATACAGTGATTTAAATACTAAGGTACTGTGCTCAGATAAGGCAGAACTAACATCTTAACATTGGAGGTAAAAGGAACAGAAAAATGTCAGTCAGATTAATATACAAATATATATACATAAACTTAGTAAAATTAATGTAGATGTGTAACAAAAAAATGCAGCTGAGTGATCCTCAGTTACTTGGGTAAAGATTCATCAGAACAGACCTTAGAGGTATTCAGACTTAGTCCAGTAAGTTTTGAAGGCTACAAAAGGAAATAGCTATTTAAAGCTGACTTTCTTTGCTTACCATGGAAGCTTGAAATTTGTTCATTTTGCTAATAAGTAACCAATAAATACCTTAAACTATTATCAAGCAAAAAAAACTAAGCAAAGCCTCCAGATGTAATCCAAATACTTGGAAGGAAACAGTGTCATTCATTTGCCAATAGGAGAGTTAACTTTGGATAATCTAAGAGAATTTCAATTATGAAAAGAAAATTACCAAATTATCCCAGTTTAAATGAAAATAGAACCCAAGAGATGAATTCCCTCAAATCAGAAGAACCAACTAATTTTCATCCCAGAGACCTCCAAGAGCTGGAACATGCAAGCATGAAGTCTACCAGCAAACACTTTTATAGCTGTGAAGTTAGAAGGCATTGAAAACATTAGTTCTATCACTTGTTTAAAAAAAATACATCTTAACTACAGCCATGGCTTCAAAATATATTTTGAGAGTAATATCATTTACATAAAAGTAATATAAAAGAGTGAAAACACAACCTAAATCTCCTATTACGTGAAATTAACTCAAGAAATGATTTTTCTAAACAAGGGAGAAGCAGTTTATTAATATTTCACCAAAGCATTTGGTAACAGACACATGGGAAATTACCCATGGATGTCACTAGTACAGCTCCTTAGGAATTAATCATTTTTAGGACAGACTTTATTTACCTTATTCATTTACGATGTTAAGTCAGAACATGGTGGTGAAAACTATTCCAAAGCTGGAAGTTACTACACTAGAGAGGAGGATACTAAAAAGACCCAGTTCACATTGAGGACTGACAAAAACAAACTGCAAAATACATACTGAAAGTCACATGTTTAAGGACTACATTTTTGTTTTATATTTAGAACTCAGGAGTAGAAATTCAGATCTGAATTTATTATCTGCTCAAAAGATGACTAGCATACTATGCAATAAAGTCCTAAAAAAAAGTAACAACATAGCCAAGGAACTGTTAGTGGTATTGCAAAAATCGCTGCTAGAAACTCAACTGGACTACTTAATGATTCTTTCAACTATTTGAAAAGAAAATGAATGAAATAGATGTCAAAAGAGCTCCAGATATTGTTAACATTTCTTTGATACTTTTGTTTGTTTAGTCTAACAAAACAAAGACTAAAGAGAATACAAGTGTTTTACGATATAAATGGGATGGTGAAGAACAGGTAAGTTAAATATACAAGTTCATCAAGAACAAATTTAGGCTGGAAATGAAAAAGAAAGCTTCTAACCATGACAGTAGATATTCTTATAATGGAATGCAGAGGATCAATATTAATGTCTTCGCACACTCTCATAACAGTGGACAAAAGATACAACCGTCCACTAGTGTAATCAAAGCCCAACAAGCTTTGCCTAGGTACCAATGACCGCAATCTTTCCCCTCAATAACCAAAGTTGTACAAACTCCCTTGGGCTTGGGCAATCCAAACTTCACCTGCCACTTAAGAAAAACACAAAATAAAAGGCCAGAAAACTTTCACAAAGTTTAATAAGAGGGTTGTTTCAAAAGCCACTCTTTCCAAAGACCAAACCCTACCCTTCTCAGCTTGTAAGACATTGTCTTTCTTCCTGTAATATGGAGAAAACATGCTTAGATATGGAACATTTGAAAATGCATCTGAACCACCAGTTCGTTTTAACTTCTTGATTTCTCTTTTAAGGGCCAGGGTTATTCAAAAATACCTGCAATCTTGAAATATTATGAACTGCATCAACAAACAGCTTAGCAAAATATTAAGTATTATTTCACAAAGCAGTAACATTCAAAAGATCGAGTCTAAAACACTCATCTGTGCACAAAAAAACTAGCAGACTGTTCCATCAGTTCCACAGAATTAATGTGCCTTTACCTTTAACTGAGATGACAGATCTTAGTGGTAGCAACCTATTTTAGCATTTTACCCAAGGAAAAGTGAAAGAAAGTGAAAAATCAACACAAAGATCAGAGGTAGGAACAAAGAAATTATATTACATGGACTTACTAGCTCATTGATAGACTAGCCATCAGTCTAGGTAGTTGGTATGAATCAGAAAGAGTTTTAATCACCAGAGGGGAGCCCTAAACCTCATCCCTTGGTTTAGTATATAAAAATTTGAGATTGACCTACAATATCAGCAGAGATTAGCTAGAACTGGAGTCAGTATTTTAATCATCTAAGTTGTTTTGCTTTCATACAATAATAAACTAGTTTTAAACAAGCTCTAGAAAACATCTGATTCAATAACCTGGCAAAAGACTTTATACATTGCTTTTGTCTATAATCAGGAAATACTTTCAAGTTCAGAAGAGGACCTCAAATACCATAAAGAACACCTAAAGACAAGAATGTATCCCATTCTTCAAATATAATGGAATAAAGCGTGATTAATACAAGGTTTTTTATTTAAGAGAAGAACAAGTAGGAGAAATGGCTATGGCCTCCCTGTAGATGAGTAATATCTGAAGCTTTAAGACACCAAAATCATACAGAGACAACAGTTTAAACAGCAGATAAACAATGAACATGTGTCTTTAGAATACAAATACTGGTTCTGCTTAAATCTTCCACATTAATCTGCCATGAGTCATTGCTCAATGGACTGGATGCCAGCTAACCCAGAACTACAAGTTCACAGACAAAAATTTAGTCAAGGAAAAAATGGAGAGCCTGACAAACAGTGCTCTCTTAATCCGAGATTACTAGATCCTGCACCTTCCTCTTCTCTAGGAAAGTTATCCACTAGACATCTTCACTTCAAGGGATGCCACTATCTCATGCAGAACACTCACTCAGAGAACCACCAAGCAGTTGAGTTTGGCAAGGACCTCCAGAGGGTCATCTGGTCCAATGCTCTTGACCAAGCAGAGCCATCCAGATCCAGTTGCCTGGAACCACGTGCAGACAAATTCTGAGTACCTCCAAGAATGGGCAATCTGTGCTTCCTCATGTTCAGAAAGAACCTCTGGTGTTTCAGTTTGTGCCTACTGCCCACCACTGTCTTTCATATAAATTAACTGAATTTAATTTAAATTTAACTGAATTAATTTCATCTTAAGAGAGATGCAGAAATTTTAAAAAAATAGAAAGTACTACTTATTGTTAGCTTTTAGGTTCTTTACTACACTGGACAAAACCTATGAAAAATGTAGGTTTGTAACACAAAAACCAGACAAATACAAAATGCTATGTCTACTAAAGATTGCTTCAATAATGGCTATACATTCTCAAACACTTAACACAGTTTAAGTTTTCTAATAGTTTTTAATCAACATACTCAGATATTTTGTCGTGGATTGACATCTACTCTTCTTTCCATCCGCACCCAGACTCATTGCTAGTCAGGTCCATTATAAAACAAACAAACAAAAATAATCTTCATAAAATAAGAGTTACAATACCTTTATTCCTGGACAATGAGCAAAAAAGGCTTCTGGACTCTGAGAGTGATATAGAGCACCATGACCCACACAGCCCCACGGTGCTCTAATGGTGAGGTTTCCACAATTGAACAGATCTCCAGAGCGGTAACGATATTTTGCTGCTTCATTAACAATCTGGGAAGATTTATATACAAAAGTAACATTCAGTCCAATACCTCTAGTTATGCATCAAGACACTTCAATACACGCAATGTAACTACATCATCTGTTCCGTGCATGGCATTCAGAGGACAAAATTAGAAGCAAAGGAATACTGTAAGAGAGTGTAAAGACAAACATTTTCCAAGGCAAATAAACCAGCAATTTATTGTGTTCAAGTTAGATGCCTAAGCCTCAGGCGTAGCCTTATAACCCAGTTGTTTTGTCATTTTATACTGTCAAACAGCCCAGTCGAGATCTGTACTTTGTCCTGGGGATACATGGCCAGCTGCAGCTTTATGCAGAAATGAGACTGTGTTCGGAAGACACAGGCTGTTGAATTTATGGCTGCTGAAGCCACCACAGCCACAAAACCAAAAATTAAAACAAACAGACATTTGCCTCAAACCAGATCTTTATTTCCATTATTTAATAAGCCTTCAAATTGGCCATGGTACAGTTTACTGTTTACAGTACAGTACTAGCACTGTTTGCAGTTTACACCTGTTTACCTAAAGCATGCATAAATATTAGTAATACAGCTGTGGTTATATTTGCAAAAATTACATATTCAAACCAAGTACTAATGCTGACAGAAGAATAATTTAAGCAGTTGTAAGACTTATTTTAACTGCTCTCAAATTTATTAGTACTAACCTGATCAAATGCTGGAAAAATGTAATCTGCAAATTGAATTTCTGCAATGGCTGTAGCACCTGTAACAGCAATTCCAATACCAAAGCCAACAATTCCTTGTTCACATAAAGGAGTGTTGAAAACTCTGTCCTTACCTATATTTAAAAAAAAAAAAAAAAACACACAATCCCTTTAAAACAACCAGCTCTAAGTGGAAAATATTGCCCCAGAAATATTTTACTTAGAAACAAGTCACATGAAATTAAGCATATGGCTGTTTAGATGGGCTTTTTTAGGTGTAGAAACAATAACCATTCATTACAGGTACAAATATTTGAACTTGTAGCAACTCAGAGGAAGAAAAGGAGAAACTAAATGAAAGCTAAGTACAGTTTCTGTAACTTACAACGTTCTTAACACTTGAAGGAAAATTTGTTCTGACGTATTCACACTTAAACATGCATACCCCTCATGCTTATATGGGAGTAAACAATACTTACAAGCATTTTTAAAAGTTTACAATAAAGCAGGTGTTGTTTCTTCCATTTTTTTTCCCAGCACTGACAAGTAACTGTCCCTACTCAAAGGCAGACAGATGTCCAGAAGCACCTGTACAAAAGCACACCGCCTCTTGTCCACACTCCCCATCAGCAGTGTCCATTCTTAACACTCTTCTCTCCCAAGGTAAGGCCACCTTTATATAAGTTGCTTTGTCTCCAAGGAACTGCAGTCCCTGCTACAAACCCAACACATTTAATTTCTTCCCTATGGGAGTGCAAAATGTTATTTTAGTCCTGACATATTTCTGTGCCACGGTAATTGCAGATCCCAAATACAAATCAATCTAATAGGTGGTTGCACACACAATTATTCAGTTCATGAAATTAAAAACAAGAAGAAGTGGAAGGGAGATGAAACACCACTACAATACCCTGTGTAAGACATATTTACAATATTTGCCAGCAGTATTTTTCTGCCAAGGGAGTACAACAGAAGAACCTCGGTCTGCTATTAAATCTTCCCTTTAGAACACTGGGTAGACAGTAGGTTTCTATAGGAATCCATCATGCATGAAAATGCCAAGACTTCAAATTGGATGGAAAAAATGTGCACAGAGCACACCAATGGCTATGAAATAAATTAAACAAAAACAAAATAACCATGAAACAACTAACCAAAAAAACAGACTGAACTAATAAGTGGGAAAGCTGTTACTAGGAGGACTTCCAATTTCAGTATCTGTAAGTTCAACTATAAAAAGGAAAGCTAACAAAAGTTTCAGAAAGGGATGATTAGGGAAAAAGGCTGTATTTGCAATATACTAAAGGGAGATATGTTTTACAAATCTTTAAAGGACATAGCTTTCATTTTCACACGTCACCCAGCACACCACTGTCACCCCTCATATCCTGTCCATATGCATGTACATATATATATATATATATATATACACACACCAGTCAATACACTTTTGGCTCTCCCTCTGCTTTCCTTTTTTTCCCATCCACCAGGAACATTCATTTAAAGCAAGTAAAAAAAAGAAATGCCATCAAATGATGCTGGTGTCAGTGAGGCTACACAAGCCAACATCAAGTCCAAAGAGCTGCCACAACTGCAGGACACACCATGATTTCTCATATAAGACACTGGAAACAAAGAGAATCCAAGATTATTTTTTTCCCCTAGAGGGACCCTTTACTGTGTAAATTGTTCTCATTCCTGAAGGAGCTGTAATCGCAGTTCCTATATCGCATTCTCTGGTGCACTCTCTCTGCTGACAGACATCATGGCCAAAAAAAGAGGAAAATAAACTTCCTGTGCAAATGTGTAGCTGTCCCAGGCCTTACCTCCACAACTGTGAAGGTGCAGAAGCCCTGGACCCGTATCCATCTGTAACACCACAAACACTTGGCAAACACTTCCTTCCCTCCCTTTTATTTATCTAGCATACCATGAATTAGCCATCTTGATTCCCTTCTCTTGCACTCACACAATTAATTTTAATTTAAAACAAGTCTTATTTTAATAAGCTAAAAATGTATTAACATTATGAAGACATATGATAATGTTGGTAATTTTCTTTCCTACTTTCTACTTTCCTGCTTCTTATAAGTCCATTGGCAGATCACTATTTTTCACTTCACTTGCTTACAGGATATTTTGATCTAAGGCTTATAGCTACCTAACCTTATTCTTTATTAATATATTTTTCAGAGTACACTGAAACAGCCTAATACACAGGTTCCATAATAAATAACCCTCACACAAAAATTGAAATGTATTTGAACAATCCTGTAAAATGAACTTTTAACTAATAATTGATACAAACTTGAAAATTAATTCTTTAATATAAATTTAGGGTGGTGAATTAATTTAAAAGTATGTTAGCTCCACCACACTAGCATGTAACTCTATAATTCAAAATATAAAATACATTCTAATAAAACTACTGAAATACTACTCAGCTATTAAATGAGAGGCATCTCACTGCTATCAATGGAGTATGATGAAATAAATTAAGTGAAAATCATTAAAGCGAAAGTGAAATGCAATGAGACAGCTGTAAAGCGAGGAGTGTAAAGCTAATTTGGAGTTTAAGAACTAAAGGTACAATTCTGAAGCACCATGATTTAAAACAGAAAAGAGTGAGTTAGGGAATTCAATGAATGAAATTTATTACTCAGGTTTTGACTGTAGCATTAAAACAATAATACTGACCTCTTAAAAGCAAATCCTAAAGCACTTTACTATATATTAGATCAGAAAACAACTTCTGGTAGAGTTTCAAGGGGTAGGGCTTTCTTTATAAAAATCTAGCTCCTTATGACAAAAAGACATAGACATTGTTAGGATAAAACAAATTTATTCATTTCCCCAAACAGTAAAAATTGTATGGTGTTGCTTTAACCTTCTATTTTTATTGATACAGTATGAAAATCATTACTAAAACTAACACAAAATATTTAAATATTTAGCATTCAAATGCATTAAGCCTAAGTATTTTTATCTATTTTATTTCACATTTTCTTATTTTTCACTTTTTTTCAAAACGTGAAAAGGAAGTCCATTTTGATAAAATGCCATTCACATCACCCTCTGCAAACCAGCTGAGTCAGATTTCAGCTGAAATCTGACTGAAGCAGACAAATAACCCAGAGATACTTTGTGTTTCCGTATTTCATTTCCTTACCAACAAAGAAACACTTCCTAAAATGTGTTCTCCTATGATTTGCGTCAGCCACTCAGCTCAAAACAAACTAACCCCAACTCAACGAGCTGACTTGTCAGTCCAGGTGAAAGCAGCACCTCTACATATTCTGAAGCCAGGTGCGTCAGCCTCTGCAGGAAGACATTACGCTGCTGTGCATTTCAATTAACCTGCCTGGCTTTATAAACATCCCTGGTTCCAGCCATCTGAACAGGTCAGTGCCCTTTGCTAGCTGCTGGGAGAAACAATATGGCAAACAGGGAGGGCTATGTGAAAAAAAAAGGATGATTCTTCTCTCCATCCCAATAACTCAGGAGTAAGACTAGATGCATGCTGAGGAAGTGAAAAAACACTTTAGAAGTCTTCCCTAACAAGCAAAATCTGAAATTATAAGGAACAAACATTAAGGAAAAAATACTTGGTTCAATTTTACTTAAATAAAAAAGGAGTGATCCTTGTGATTTTCAGAACAAAGAGTACCCCACAAATTTTCAAATTACCACTGACCCTTTGTGTAAGAGACAACAGCTTTAAGGCAGTCTCACAGTCATCTTCTCGTTCGCCAGAAATAGAGTTTCATAGCAACCTAACAGAACATGTTTACAGACATTTGTAGTCGATTATTGTGCATTAATGTTTTGGCTGCTTCATCTTTATTTGTTCCAAGCCATCAGGAAAAAAGTATTTCAGATTTCAGTAACTGCAACGAGTCATGTTCCTGTCTTAATTTAACGTCAAAAATGAGATATTCAAACAATATTAAATCTCCTATAATGTTAACACACCACCCAATGCTCTAACTCTGAGTAATTTCATATCACTCTGCACAAGTCGACCCTGGACCATTTGGGTGGTTTAAGGAATACTGCTGGTGATTTAGCCAAAGGAGAATTTTGTTTTCAAAATACTTCTACATCACTGGTGTTAAAAAAATGCCTAATGCATCTTAAAAGATGTCAGTACTGAGCAGTATTAACAATATACGTGGACAGCATTTTATTTGGCCCAATGATCTCACTGACTTCCATTTAAAACATCCATTAGAAGTCAAATAGAAAAGTCTAAGAAGCTAAATATATTAGGAGTTCAACCGAAGCAGTCAGGCTGCATATGCCGAAAAGACTGGAAAGAAAAGGAAGCCCCAGCAGATGAGCTTTTTTGCTACTCACCAGGGACTTTGGGTAGAAAATTCAAATAGGAATTACTGATTTCAAATCAGTCCTGCCTTTAAAGACCTTTTTTAACCAAAAAATATCTAGGATTTTCCATAGATGTATTTCTACATCAGTCTACCAATTTTATTTCTTAACATAATTAACACAATCTATCCAACATTTAAGCTTTCTTTTAAGAAAGCTTTTGAGCCCCATTTTACAACTGGTGACAGCTGTAGTCTTCCATTCTCTGATACTATATGAGAGGGCAAGCCAAACAGCAAGTAAATTTACTCCGCCCTTTTAGAGCTCCTGGGTTAACAAAAAGTATTTCTACTAACTTATTAGTTTTAATCATTTTGTTCTACCATTTTTTCTACTGATAACCTAGTCACAGTTCTCCAGCTTTAAAAAAATAGGCCCTGTTGCTCTAAAGGGAATACCAGTAAATATACATTAACTTTACAGCTGAATATAGAAATGTCAAAGCTACTTGTCCAAAGCAGGGCTTCAGGTTCACTGATACAGAGATGGTTTAACTTTCAGTCTTGAAACCTTGCACACTAACATGCTGTGTTGTTTAAAAAGCTGCTTTTTCCAGAGCTATGCATGTTAAAATACATTATTTCACCTAACTGATGGAAAGTGATTATATGAAACGAAAAGGATTTCATACACAAGTAGCTTTTAACTTCTGAAGATGACTTTTACCTACTGTGCATAGAGTAACAACTTACAGAATTTAGCTATACTCCTCTCCTGTTCTTCCCCAACCCTGTATCCTGCAAAAGCCAAGAACATTTGTGTGTGCCCAGACATTCATAACAGGCTTCAAGGACCCAGCCATGGCTCCGGCAAAACTCAGCCAACTCCAGGGCTGAGTAACCAGGTCTCAGCCCTCAGTCAAGTCAGTGTAAAGTCTCAAGCCAAGTGCAGTGAGTTGGGTCTGTTAACAGGAGAAATACATGTATCCACACACACACTGTGTATACACTGCCTATGCCCTCAAAACAATTTCAACATTTAGTTACCTTGAATTAAAAAGTCATTTAAATTTTGATTATTTAGCAACTAAGTACATGGCATTCCCACTACATTTTCCATAAATATTCCAAAAAGTCACATTATGGCAGTAAGATACAAAAGCTACTAAAAAAACATACTGCCAAAATCTGTGAACAACTGACAACAGGGTCAGAAATGCGATTTGCATGCACTAAACTAAATTAGCTTCTTCCTATTCTGCTGCTGCAAAATCCACTATCATGCTCTATTTTGCAACAATAGAGCAAACTTCTTATTCTAGTTTTAGACAGAAGATTTTAGACGGACGTTTTAAAGATCAAATGACAAATTTTTACTTGGTTTCACTTGTTCATAGGAGTCTTAATTATGCTTCATTTGGGGGGAAAAAAGAAAATCCCACCAAAAAATGCATCCTTCTGAACCACTTGTCACCACTTTGTTGCCCAAAGTAAAGGACATCTGTTCTGTCTGCCAACTGGCAAGAACAGGAATTCTTCACAGGTTGATCATATATGTCACTGACATAACCAACCCTTTAGTAATTACTTCAAGTAGTTTGGAAATTAGGAACAGCTGAAGGATGTATTTTCCTTTTAAGTCTCCCCCAGTTACTAAATCATACATTTGAAGAGACATGTATGTTTGAACTAGTAGTTCTAGCTCAAAGTGTTCTCAACAAGCCATTCTTTGACCCAAGACGATGCATTTTTCTTCTAAGAGCTTATGAGATCACAACTACACTTTCACATCCTCTCCCCCAAGATTCCCTCAGGAGAAAAGCATGCTTATTGCATTTTCATTTAACCCTCACTCTCAAGGACTACAAATAAGATCAGAGTCAGGAGAACTGCTGAAGTACAAAGAAAAGGTTACCATGGACAGGGAACAAACTCTTCCATTACCTAGAAATTCTTACAGTCTGCACAAATTACCAAATTTCTGCACAGTTACCAAATTTCAGGTTTGGAAGAAAAACTTTCCAGTAAAACTTAGTAAATTCTGGAAGTTCACAGCATGAATATAACATTAAGAATGTCCTTATCAGGCTTACAGACTTTTGGATTAGAGAGGACCCAGAAAAGCTCAGTAAATACCTCTGCCTTCCTAAAGCAAAGAGTGAAGACTCCATTTTTAGCCCTCTCCCCCAGTTTTGATTTCCTGTCATTTGTGACGAACTAGCAGCCACCGAAAGCTAAAGAATAAAACGAAAATATTACAATATATTGTGATTCTCTCCCTTTCTCAGGGAAGAAGTGGGAGGAGTTGGGGGAGGTTAATACAAAGCTCTGGCTTTAGCTTTGAATGCTGGTAACCTTGCAAGTCATTTAATCCTCCCACAATGGAAGAGCAGCCACGCAGTAGTATGAACAGGGGAAAGAGCAGATTCTTTTCAGGTACACAGTGTCAAGTGAAAGAATGATGAAAAAAAGGAAACTAATTCTAATAAAGAAAAAAGCCTCACTGTAACAGCATTCACATGCTGGAATAAACTGTCCCAAGAGGTTGTAGAAGCTCCTGCCTTGGACATGTTCAGAACTCACCTGGACAAGACCACAGGCAACCTAAAGTCAACTTTGTGTTGAGTACAGGTTCGAAACAGATGACTTTCAAGGTCTTCTCCTTTTAACTCTCTATGATTTATTAACAGCCCCAAGCAGGGCTACATGCTGACTGCCAAAACTTTTTATGCCTGTCCTTTTTACTTGTCCTGCTGATAGAAGCATTTCATGACATCGATATAATAGTACTGATTCAAATCCACACTCTTAGGAAAGCATTTAAAAAGTAGCTCACATCTCAGTGGTAGATTTCCTCACCAGAATTTCTTTTTACTTTTCTAAGGGACTCTTGGAGGAAGGGGGAGGTAAAAGAGTAGTTTTGATCTAAAGAGCTCTTGGAAGGAAAATGCATCATCTTGACTAAGAGAATAACTTGTTGAGAACACTTTGAGCTGGAACTGCTAGTTCAAATATTCATTCAGGCTGCCCACTCCACACTGAAATCCTCCTCATCATCTGGCTCATACACCCAGTTGCAGCCTAAATAAAAAAGAGCAATGTCTGACTGGACAAAGCATTCAAATATTCCTCCAGCTATGATTAATAACATTCCTTTGTCAACTACAAAAAACTTTTGCTGTGTGAGAAGCACACTTGCAGAAAAGCATAACTGACATACAGTTTGACATGAGAAGCTATGCCAGATGACAGAGTGCTTTCTTGCAAAAATATGCCCCAAAATTGACATCTACCAAATACTTACGTGTGGATATGAGCAGAGGACAACACACCAGCTTAAATTACAAGGCTTAGGTCAGTTCCATGCATTTTCACATCATCTGCAACATGATATGACATGACAGAGATCCAACAGGAAACACAGAACAGTTGTCAAAGCTAAGTATTGCAACCTGTTAATGAAAATTCTGCTGTAATAAGCTGTGCACACCATCTGGATGACAAATCAAGGAGTAGGCAAAAATGTCAAATACAAGTTACCCTCTCACATTCCTCAGTATCAGCAGTGTAGACGTATTTTATAGTAAATGTGAAAGTATGCTGGATCTACCTGGAATCGTGAAGCAAGTATTCTCAACACAAGAGCAAAGATTTCATGCTGCTGTAGAAGTACTCAGGAGCAAAGAGCTCAATGACCAGTAACCTGCAGTAATGAAAACCATCTTACAAATCTCACTGGTAACCATGCCTGTCCCTTTATAATGCAAAGCATGTGCATGAGAAAAATAATAAATTAGTCTATACTTGGTGCTTCCATCTAAGTGTGAAAACCCTGTGCCAGGTTTTGAGGATTTAATGTTTCTGCAAATTAAAATGAAAAGAGATCTTTTATAATAAATGACTAGCATGTTATGTCAACCTGGTCACTGGAAGATGGTTCTAAATCAAGTCAAAATAAGATTAACCTGCACCTCAAAGTGCTTCTGCTGCAAATCTGCTTAGACAATTCCCAGACTTGGATATTAGTCTTAATTTTTTTCACCCTTTTAGGCTTCAAGCAAATTACTTCCAAGAACACTCTGAGAGTTTTATTCCCTGTAATAAAGTGTGCAGCACCTTCTTAAATTGAAATTACCACCCTCTTACCACCAAACTCAGAGTAGAAGAAACAGCAGACATATTCAATTAACCCCAATTGATGAGTGGGATAAACAGACATACAAGTGAAAGAGAGGGAATTACAGGACTAACCAAAGAAACTGAGAATCACTTAATCCCACCTAAGGAATTGCAAAGGCATAAAGAGAGATGTCTAAAAGAAGGTATACAAAATATGCTCATAGACCTAGTATTAATACAGACTACAAAGACTAGTTATGCTCATCAATTCCATCTTGGGTCTTTAATACATGAAGTTTCATCCTCCTTGACATGATATTATCAAAATATTGTTTTTACATGATTCACTGTAAGTATTCTCTGAAGTGGAAAATTCTATTTTTATGAAGTTCAGCAGCACATACTTTTTTGCCCAGCAATGTATCTTGAAATATCTTAAAAATGTGAGAACAGCTTTCTTAAGCTCTGCACTGAGTATCAAGTTCTATATTAAAAATATATTTCTTATTTTTTCCCTGAAACAGGTTTACAACACAGGAAAAGAAACATAATAAATATTAGCAAGCCCCAAATAAATAAAATACAGTTTTCACATCAGGCACACTATCAGAACAATTAAAAAGAAAAGAAGAACAAAACTAAAATAAAAGCTATTTAGCTCTGACAGAGACTGATTTATATCATTATCCCACAGGTACAAAAGCTGTAAAAAGAACATACTACATTTTACCAAGTTTTCAAATAACTTTTCTTCTTTTTCTAACTGTAAATCTTCAAAAAAGAATTGGCTATTTAAGATGAAAATGAACAAAATGTACTATTGTGTAACGAGTCCGGAACACGTTCTCCAGATGTTACTGTTCAAAGACATTTATATAAATCAGAACAAATCCAGGTCCTGCCAAACTGTTCTGGAAGAACCAGGCAAGCAAGCTGCAGAATTCTCCACTTAAATCTATCCACAAAGAAATGATGATAACCAAACCCCAGGCTATTTAGGTTTTACTCAATCTACACACTAGTAGTCATTTTGAACTCTAAATAAAATGTTCCACCCTTAGCTTATGTCCATGATGTCAAAAATTCTGAACTCCTTCCTTCTACCACAAGCAATGTTTTAAGAAGGACCAGGACCTATGCCAAAGAAGAACCATGTTTCTCCAGCAAGCTTGCAGTCTGCTTTAGAGCATCGAGATGACATTTTTCTATCTGCTTATACAGTAAAATCCTAACACTTATGCTACTTCAGGCTGAGTTTTTCCTCCTCCTCATAATACCACATGGTTATGTTCTAAAAGAATGTAAAAGACACCATGATTATTGATTCAAAATTCCACATAAAAACCCCAGAGTGTCTTCCCAACTGTTGAATTAAGACCCAACTACTAGTAGCTTTTGGGAGGCAGAACACACTGCCTTAATATATTGCATTACAGCCCATCCAAATTGTGGTTTTGTACTTCTTACCTTTGCACTGTAACATTTGAGACCACAAGAACAACCAGAACAACCCAGAATCTCCATTGACAGATCTCTGCTCCCTTACCAATAACATTAAGTGTAGTCTACACAATAAAATGTCCTGAAATCACTAACAAAAATATTTACAATATAAACATTTTAAAGTATTTGATGTATTTTGGAGGCAAACTATCAGAATTTTTTTTAAAACAACCCTATACTATGTCTACTTCTATTAGCTCAGCTTCAAAAGGTTCTTCCATCATTTCATGCTACTAAAAGCCATCAGGACAACTGCATAACAGTTTTTGCGAGCACATCCAAACTTCAGCCAACAACCTTCACCAAATACAACAACATGGGGTCAACTCTATCTTCTCACCCATGTGTTCCTCCATAGGCTTTTCACTTAAAACACAGAAGTTGCTTTCATGAGTTTTCTACAGCTAAAGCTCATAGAATAATATTGTGCTCAAGTAAATACTTACCTTCAAAGAATGAGCACTATTTTTTTAGAAAAGCTGGTGTCCCTCGGGCATGGCTAAGTACAGCCATCTCCTGGCCAAATAAACAAAGACTCATGAATTAGTTTACTGGACTATAAATAAACAATTCATTTACTGAGAATGAAGTGCTCCCTGAAAACTCACACAGGTGTTTACACCTTAGACACAAGGTCTACAGAGTAACAACCAGGGATTACAGTGGATCAGGTGTTACAAATAAACATTATTGCTGCAAGACAAGCTATCATTATCATGGGATGTAACAACAGAGAGCTGTAAGCAACCAGGTTTTACTCTGTAAAAAACAAGAGTAAACTATACAGTTTTGGATGCCCTATATCCTCCAGCTGCAGCAACCAGCGTTCAGAGAAACTGATCAATAAAGAAAAGGTTCAAATCATAACAATAATCCTGCACTGGGACCATGTGTGTAGGAAAGCCAGAGAAACTTCACCACTGAAGGCTAAAAACAGCCTTTGCCAGCTGATCTGTCCCAAAACATACCCTGCGCTTCAGAGAGGAAATTTTGTAAGGCAGACAGAAAGAAAAGGAAAACAAATATGGAAGTGATAAATAAAATCATTTTTAAAGCATCCAGCTGATTGCTAATATGGCAAGGTCATCCTGACATAAGGAACATAAGGATGCTATTTTCTTTCACAGCTACAACTGTGGTTTCGTATGGAGTTCAGTCACTCATTTTTTGATGTGTTTGAAATTTACCACAGGGGAAATTTTTGATTCAACTCTCCCTATTCTCACAGGATTCAATACAAGTGTTACTCTTCACCTGATGTTCCTTTTTTCCTGTGATTTATCAATTTGCAAGAAAATATCCTGAACCAACTGTATAGACAAATTACTGTTTACAGTCTGCTCCCCCATCTATTTCACACTTTTTTTAAAATATGGTTTGGAAGAAAATAATCCTAGGAATTATATTTACACTCCTAGCTGCATCAAAAAAAAATAATAATAATAAAGTACAGGGAGGATTATATATAAAACAATCCCATAAGCTTGAAAATATTAGGGAAAAAAAGAGAAATAAATTTAAAGTTACTTGTGCATACCCCTCGCACTCTACATGAGTAGAGTGAAAAATGAGTAAGGAGAAAAAAGAATTAGTAAGGAGAAAAAAAATGAAGCTGCTTATTACACATTTACTTCTATCTGCATGTATTAATGTCTCTAGCCATGTGTGTACTTCAGAATTACCTAAAAGGAAATGATCTGAGATTGATTTTGTTTTATCCTACGTACCAATAGGAGTGACACACAGTTGTTCTTACTGAGTTTCATTTTATCAAGCGTCCACCCAGCAAAAAAGCAATCAGTGGCTGCACAGCAGTAGATTAGAAAAAAACTTGGGACTAAATCAGGCCACAAACTGACAGTCAGCAGTGCATTGCTAATAAAGGCAGCAAACATCACTCTAGAACATTTCAGCAATGTTACACAGAATCCTCGGGAAAAGCACTTTGTTCTAACTGACTGTGTTTGAGGGTACCATAACTGGTACTCTGTACTGCTGTGGGCAGTACATCTCTGTGTGCACTGACAAACGAAAAGAGGGGAACAGCAATAACAGAGACCAAACAGAACAGATAAAAAATTAAAAGCCATGAGTCAAAAACCCTCCGATCAATGATGGGGCATTAATCCAGAAAGGAAGAAACCTATCTTCCTCTTGTTGTTCACTCTGCGATCACACAGAGGATCCCAAACAGTGACAAATGAATCACACGAGCAAAAGACAAATTCATTCCAAAACATTTCAAAAGAATAACTGCTGAAAAAAGCATTTCTGCTTTATCCCCACAAAGATCAGCTTTGGTATCTCAGTCAGCTCTCTGTGGACTAAGTTCAGAACTCCCAAGGGACAGCATTAGGCAAAGTCTCTTATACCCTGGCCAAGCATTTGCTTCTGGTAAGAGACACCACAGTGACATCCTCCTGGAACAGAGAGAATCCTTGAAATAAAAACCCCCATCCAAAGTATGCACATTCTACCTGCATTTGCAAATACTTGCAAGGGAATTAAAATGGCATTATTCAGGAATTCCCTCCTGAAAAGTAAAAGACTCATTTACAGTACTCTTTCAGACAAAAATAATTTTCAACAGCTAAAAAACTTAGAAAAAAATCCATACAGGCCTGCAAATACTGGGAATCTAACTTACACAGTCACCTAGACTCCCTTGATGGCAAACAGGACATTCCATTACAAGGAACTGCAGGCTGCTGTGCAATAGGGAATTGAGCAGAACCTCAAAAAGTTTGCAAACTTCATCTGTAAAAGTGAATATATAAACCCAAAAAAGTCAGCCTCTACCCAAGCACTGCTATGGGGAAAAACCTGCCAAGCTCACCTTCCTTCTGTTGGACTCTCAGAGTTCTGAGCAAGGACTTATCCTATTCCACATTCTCAAAATATCAAGTTCTGAAATAGTCAGAAAGCTCCTGATCCTTACCCTCGCTAAGGACAATCTTTTGACATGGCAGCAAGTGCACATCAGATTCTCCCTTCAAATGCAGGCCAGAATGGTATGAAAGACAAATCACCACAGAGGCCAAATCACCACAGAAGCACTCACAGATAAGGACGCCCTCAAGCTGTAGGTGTTTGGAGGATGGCAGAAAGAACATTCAAGGAAAGTATAATATATATACACACTTCGCTTCCCTGTTTATATAATTTTAATTTCTTGGCCACAGAGAGGTCTTTTTTTGTTTTGAGTTACACAAAAAACACCTGCCCTAGCATTCTTCTGAGTGACATCCCTTGTCAATCACTATTTTTGCTATTCTTGTTTCTCAGGCTTCACTTCTGTCCACTTTCTCCACTTTTACTTTGTTTTTACCTCTGCTTTTTCCTCTCATTTCTTTACCTCCAATCATCTAATTCCTACCTCTGATCTCCTCTATATTTCTGTCGTGTGGATGATACTGATCTTTACATGTTGCAACTTTATTTCACACTTCAGGCAGAGCAACAGGACATGTATTCCCACTCCAAGATCATTGTTTCCAATCCATTTGTAGACTCAAAGACAAATGGACAGCATTTTCTCCAAAGGATTGGAATAATAATGTACTTTCCTCTAAAAAAAAAATAAGAAAATGTTTGCACACATTAAGTAGGCAGTTTACATCACACTGTTTTAAGGACAGGAACACCTCCAGAGAGTGGGACTGTGGAACAGCAGGCATTCCTTACTTCGATAAAGATACTCTAGAGGTTAGAGGGTGTAACTTCTGCAAAATGGTGACAATCAGAAACCTGTCGGAAGATGATGGGGAAGGAGATAAAAAATAAAACATCAATATGCTTTCCAGTGTACCAGACCAGCTGGAGGGGACAAAGGAAAAAAACTGTACAACATCTTTCCTTTACCTGAAAGGATCACTCTGCATAAATATTTCAGAAAGTCTACTCAGTTTCAGAATTATACAGCTACAGATTTTTAAACATTCAATTCAATGCCGGAAAACTGGAATAATGTATTTCAGACCTTGACATAAAATCTATAGGAACAAACATACTATCTTTAACCATGCTATCATGGAAATTAAACTTCCACACACTGACTTATTTACACACAATTCCTTAATTAAATATTTTTAAACAAAATTCCTGGGAGCATGTTAAAAATTCATCTGATCAAAAGGTTGTATTTATTTCCTTAAAAAGTCAATGAGCTTTCCTTCACTTACTGGTACAGGCCTCTGGCTATGTTTATACAACTTAACACTGCACTGGAAAAAATAAAAGAAGCAGCTTTTATATTTAATGACCAATTTATTCTAAAAGCAAATTTCTTTTCTGTCTCTCCAGAGAGACTTCAGTAACATTCTGGACAGCAACCAACATCTCTGTAATACTGACTATTACTATATTAAATTCTTCCTACTAAAATATTAGATGATATTTAGACCTTAACCTCTATAAAAGTGCTTAAAAATGAACTATCAATTTCTACGAAAATAACAACTTACAGGCATAGACTGCCACCTAGTGATTTCAATTATCTACAAGGAAAAAGAAACCAAATAAATGAAACAAAAATCAGCCTCTCTCTTCCAAGATAGGAGAAAAAAACCCATTCATTCCTTCATATTTCATATAAACATATAGAAACAACCTCATATTATATTACATGCATCACCTATTATAATTTGACAGTAAATTCAGGAGGGGGATGGGAAAAGAATAAGTGTATGTAATCTTCCTCATAAGATTCATCAGGCTGGTTGGTTGTCACTTTCATCTGGAATTCCTCCTTACCTTACGTGGAGTCTAGCCTTTTCATAAAACAAGCATTCCATCTAGAATTTATTTAATCTCTGGGACTGCACTGATAGGCAGACACACCCCTCAAAACATTGTGTTCTTTCAATTTTTGCACTTTCAGTCTTTTCTGTTTTTCCTGAGCATTGTAACTATATTTTCAGTACATCCTCCAGTTCATCTTTGCCATTCCCTCTTCAGCCACTGCCTGTTTTCTACTGAATTTCACTATCAGTGAAGAAAGAAGCTGAGTTACCCATGTCCTCTTACCTGCCTCACAAAACTGAATTTCCATTCTGTAAATGAGTCCTAAATTCAAGACTTTATCTTCAGACTCTCTTTCTGTTTAAACGTGTATTTCAGATACTGTCTTTCATGTACTTATGGGCACCTCAGCACCATCATAAAGACCTTGTCTTTTTCCTGTGTAGTGGGTTTGTATGGCCAGGTTTCGATAGAAGAGGAAGGAGCTACAGGGGTGGCTTCAGTGAGAAGCTGCCAGAAACCTCCCCTATATCCAACACAGCCAACGTCAGTCGGCTTCAGGACAGACCCACCTCTGGCCAAGAATGAGACCATCGGCAAGGTCAGTAATGCCTCTGTGATAATATATCTAAGAAGGAAATAAAGTTATGACACAGACTGGTGCAGCCTGTGGTGAGGTGGCTGTGCCCCTGGCAGCCCATGGAGGTCCATGGGGGAGCAGAGATTCACCTGCAGCCCTCAAGGAACCACGTCAGAGCAGGTGGATGTCCAAAAAAAAAGGTGGTAATTCCATGGGAAGCCCACACTGGAGCAGGCTCGTGGCAGGACCTGTGGCCCTGTGGAGAGAGAAGCGCATACTGAAATAGCTTTGCTGGCAGAGTTTGTGACCCCATGTGGGACCCATGCTGGAGCAGCGTCCCTGAAAGACTGCACCTTGTGGAAAGGGCCCACACTGCAGCAGCTGATGAAGAACTGCAGCCCAGGGGGAGTCATGCTGGAGAAGTTTATGGAGAACTGTCTCCTGTGGGAGGGACTCCACGTTGCAGCAGGGAGAGCACTCCTCTCCATGAGGAATAAGCAGTGGCAGACACAACAAGTGATGACCTGACCATAACTCCAATTCTCTGTCCCCCTGTGCCACTGTGGGGGGAGGAGGAGGCAGAGAATCAAGAGTGAAGTTAAGCCCAGAAAGGAGGGACAGGTAGAGGGAACATGTTTTTAAGATGTATTTTACTTCTCATCATCCTACTCTGATTTTGATTGGTAATAAATTCAACCGACCTCTGTATGTCAAGTCCATTTTGCCCATGGCAGTAATCAGTTTGTGATCTCTCCGTATCCTTATATCAACTCATGAGCCTCTTGTTACATTTTCTCTCCCATGTCCACTTGAGGGGAGTGATAGAGCAGCTTTGGTGGGTACTGGCCTCCAGCCAGAGTCAAACCACCACATCAAGTCATGCCTTCTCCACCTCCTTCTCTCTCAATCCCTATCAACATCTTCAGTTCACTTTTCACCTAGACCTAAACACCAGAATCTGTAAAACAAACTTTTTATTAATGTAGGAAAACAGCAAAAAGCTTTTCAAATTTTTCCTTCTCTTCTAGCTGACACACTTTTCCTCTAGCAAGTATGATCTTTGCAATGGTCTGAATGAATGCGAAGAGACAGGTTCCTACCTTGTTAATCTGAACTCACCAGCACTTTATATACTTACCTACTTTACAATCACCTGAAACAAAAGCACTTCTTAGTTTTTCCTCATAAAATCTATCGTCTTATTCACCCTGAAGAAGTTGGTACCCTTTTTGAGCAAATGGCAATACTAGTTTCATTAGTCATTGTTCAACGTTCATATAAGTACAATTGTCCTTCATATAAGTACAATTCTTATGTTCCCTCTCATGCTTTAAAGGAGTTCTTTCCAAATATTCCTGAAGTCACATTATAGCTTCCTCAAAAATCTCATTAAAAATCTTTATTATTATACCCATGAAATAAACCTGATTCTAGCTAGGCTGCTGATGTGCTGTGACTGCTGGTTATCATCCTGACTAGCGCAGTGTGAACAGTCCTTTGAACTCCCCTAACAGACCCCCTGTGCTCTGTCAGGGCAGTGAGGGCTGTCACAGTCTTTGAACAGCATTGGCACGTTGGAACACACTATCAATAAAATGCTACTACAAAGATTAAATAATCTCTTTCCCTCCTTCCAGTATTATATGACTGTCTTCCATCAAAAAAACCATCAGGTGACCCTCAAAGCACCACCCTAACAATATAAAGTTTGTCCCTTCTGTCTTAAACTGGAGATGTTCACTAAAACCCAAGAAGGTTGCTTATGCAACCATCTGCCCCGTTACTTATTTTTCCCAAACAACATCTTCTGCTGCCTATGTTTCCAGCAACCAGGGGCCTGGTTTTCATACAGAGTCTAGTGCACATAGTCAACATATCACACCAGTTACAGAACTGTAACTCAGTCTCAACAAGCAACACTAAAGATCATGGCTAACAGAATTTCTATCCAAATTATTTGAACATAATGTGTAAACTAGAGAGCAAGAGAACACCTACATAATAATTGAAGCAAAGAAGAAAGACAACAAAATATGGTTGTGTTTCTGAAATTTCTTGGAAGTATAGTCTTCGTCCACTCCCTTTTTTGGTTTACTCAAGAAAAGGTGGATCTTTGTTCTCCAAGATGACTGTAACACATCTTTATTATCATTAAATAGATTTAATCACTTGCTGCAAAAGGTCCAAGTCATCTCTCTGCCTTGAAGAAAGTAAGCTGCTGAAACTTAATATGTTATAACCTCTTCCTCTCTGTAATAGCCCAGTGGGGGAGTAGCAATTGCAGCAGGGGAGTAGCAATTGCCAAATTAAAAGCTGTATCATGTTACTGTCTCCACAACCAGCTTCCAAGACCTGTAAAATGTTATACACTAATTAGCCTGCATACATGAAACATTGATTTTACGGTTTTTTAGCATTCCAGTAACAGTACCTCTCACAGCAAAAGGGGTAAAAAAAAGAGCAGAGATGTTAATATGAAACTGATGTCAGATTTATAAATTAACTTACCATACTTGTCTCGCAAGCCAACTGTACATCTGAAGACTCCACCAAAGGCCACGTCTTCACCAAATACAACTGAAAATAAGAACAGTAGGGGAGGCTAACATTACTCCAATGCATCTCACTTTTAAACTATCATGTTTCAAAGGCTTTTATATGAGACACTAACGAAAGTAACTTCTAACATTTCATTTCACTATCTAGATTTATCTAGATCTAAGCATTTCTCATGCACAGCCTGACTATAACAAATGAAGAATCGAGGTTAATGAGGAATCAGAACACCAACACAGCTGTCTCAAAACAGAATTCAGGAAACTGATTCTGTTAGGCTTTCATTAGCTATCTATTTTTTTGAAATATCCTATAGTAACACAATGTCTGAAACTAAATGAGTAAAATTCCAAAAAGCAACTGCATTCAGTCACTAAAGAGTCATTGAAATTAAGCATTCTGCTTCAACTGGTAACCATTTGCACTCTTCATCCACAGATTTCAATAAATATAGTGTTTTGAAAACCATCAAATTGACGTTTTTTTCAAAATATCAATCCAATATGAAATGTCAAGCCTTCTCCAAACATACTTGCCAGACCCCTGGAGAATGACTTCAAAGGAACTCCTCTACAGAAGAGATGACTATTTAATAACTAGGACAGTTCACAGTATTTAACACTACTATTCTTGTAGTCAATAAATTTTATCACTAAAAGTATTTGCCTTTAAAACTTAGCTTCGTATCAACTAATCTGTTTGGGTTTTTTTCTTTGAATTTAGTGTATTTGATAACAGTTTTGTTATCTGTTTCACAGAAACAAGTATTGCCCATTTCAATTTTTAAAGCATGTAAGATGTGCAGCAATATCACCAACAGCAGCTTGCGTGAAGGATCAGTTCTGATTATTCCCCAATTCTTCAATATTCTGCATAGTCTAAAGGACACAAAATAGCAAGTTAATAAGTTTCTGACTGGAATCCCTAAAAGGGATTAGCATACTTGTGCTAATCCCATCAGTGACACCACTCAAAGAAAAATAAATTCTATAAAGATGTAAAATGAATGTACTCATGGAATGTATGATTGAACTATGTCCCTAAATCACTTCTCTAATTTTTAACAATAATTTGGGCGGGGGTTTATGTACTTAAAATCTTTTTAAGTCCTTTCTGTTACCATATGGCTCCTTATTTTTGAGCCAGCTGGCATCTACAAAAAATATTCCCATTTAATGCTGGTATCCACAAACTTGAATGGATTTACTCATTCAGTTCAGCCACTAAAATATATTTTCCTGGAGAGATTCTGATTCTCATCAACACAAGTATGAGGATTTCCACACTTAAACAACAATTGCTCAATTCCCATACAACTAAAAACATATGAAGAACATGTTTTCCATTGCAAAAAGTCCTAATTAATTCAGTAAGTGCAGTGATTCTGAGAACTCACATCTGGACTGTAGAACTCCAACATGGTCTTGCAAAGGGCTTTACAAAGACTAATCCCTGCAAAGCTGAGGAGCAAGACTGGAATCTTAGAGCAACTGGTTCTCTAAAGGCTCAAGATTACATATGAGTCTAGGTTCCTGCTGAACTAACATTCTACTTGCTTTTATATGTCTGACTCTACAGAAATGGTAATAAAATCTGTTCATGGCCCTAACTTACCCTCAGTTGTCTTAATTTAATCTAATCGAGGTGCATAGAAACAGCTGAGATTGAGAGGGAATGTATACAGGCATAGTACTGGACAGACAACACAGAATTTGTCCCAACAGATTAGACAAGTAGTCAGACTTTAGGTTGAGCAGTAAATCAAGTAGTGCCAAAAAGGGCTACTAACAAACTAAAAAGAAAACCCAAAATCACACAAGATGATGCAGCCTTTGCAGCTGTGTTCATGGCATGAAACATCTCTTTCAGATATCCGGCCATCATCATGCCTTTGTTAGGACAACAGAAGCAAAAGACCTCCTGTTATGTATAAGAATTAAAAGTGGAGTAAATAGTTTTGTGCAATAGTTTAGGATAAGCCTTTTAAATCCCACTATAATGAAGAGGCATCTTCCAAGTTATGGGTTATCCAGACCGCAAAAGCCTAGCAAATCTTACACTGCTTAGGCACAACAACAAACAGAAATCAGTAGAGCTATAAATTAATTTTGGAGGACAGGGAAGATAGCAGAATGTACAAAGCAAGAAATATATGGTCTCTAAAAAAATACTGGTTTTAGGGAACAGAAAGTTTAAGAAATGTAAAAGTAATGTTTACATTTTTAAAACTCCTACTAGTGGGACTCAAGCTGCCCTCAAGGACAGTTCTCATCAGTAATACTTAAAGCATGTTAAATAATGTATCTTCTGTCCTCACTTTAAAGTGAAATACACAGAGCTAATACAAAAGATACAACTGCATTTTAGACCATATAAGCCATTAGTAATCTGTTAATGCAACACATTTTTAAGATTTGAGATCAAAGTGTAGAAATAACTTATTAGAAAATTGTAAAGGCTGTGAGAAATACATTAAATATTGCACACAGATAGGCAAACCAAAACACAATTTATATAAAGCAAAACACACTAGCAAGTATAAGGTACCTGCAGTTGGATCTTTGGCTAAAGCATTGTCCAAGGCACTTGTTATGGATTGGAAGAGATTCATCTTCTGAGTTTGCCCTGTGTAAAAGTGATCATTCCACAATTTAATTTGGTTCAAAACACAAAGTACATTAGAAAACACTGGCGCAAATATGTCTAAAAACTTGAAAACTTAACCATCAAAAACAAGATCCCTGTTATGAACACCCAAGATTCATTTGCTGAATAAACTTAAATTATGGATAGATGGGATTGAACATTGTATACTTGACCTTCCCAAGGACTATAATTCTAATTCCAATTTTTTTTTCAAAAAACTATGCTATTGCCTAGAACAAATGCAGCTCTGCAATGCTCAGTCAAACACTGGGAACAATGCTTTCCTTTTCAAAGGAAGAAATCAACGTATTATTGTTTTGTGGACTGGGATTCCCCCCCTGCTAAAATTCACTGAAACTTACTTTATGGTTCTTTAATCACATCTTTTTTAAGCTCCAGCCTTTCCCATTTACAGACATCTATTATTATCAGAAATTTTCTAGACCACTGGCCTGCTCTCTGCACTGCAGTTAGTAAGTGTCTGAAGCATCAAATCCATACTTCAAAGAAAGTAAGTTGGTGCTGAAGCAAAGCAAGCTGTTTAATTCAAGCTACAGCTACCAGAGTGCCCTTCTTCATTCCAGCACTGCAGGGAAAAACAAGGAGGCCTGAAAGCAAAGATGGACCAAAACAATAGCCTAGTCCTCACTACTGTGACCAATTCAGATTCTCCAAGCAAATAAAGTAATTCTTAAAAGAAACCAAATAAGTAAGAAATTGCTTGTCTGACATTTGGTAGCTCTTTAACTGGCAAAACCTTTTAAGTCATGACAAGAAGCCACAGTCCAGGAGAATGTTACCTACCGAGACACACAGTGTGTAAAATTAAATAAATAAATAAGATGATTAGATGAAGATCCCACACAAACATAACAGGTGTTAGAATTCAGAAAGGAGAACTAGAATTCTTTTTCCAGTAGTTACAGTACCTCTCAACAAACCTTCAGCTTCCCTTTCTTCTAAATTCTTAGTTAATGTCAGTATTTTTTGTTAAAGACTCGTGTCATGCCACACCTGAGTAGCTGAATAGCTGCATTCCTATGCATTCCTGTGCTTGGTAACTTCACCTGCTATACTTTGCATGGCCCTTTAAGGAGAGGAAAATGTGAAAAAAAAAATGTTATGGGAACTGTTCAAGTTATACAAAAGTCCTAATGAACAAAATTTACAAACTCAAGAGAAGAAAAGCTGGGGAACAGGAGCTGTTTCTCTCTTTCCCTAGTCATGCACGTTAGTACTTAGATGATATCTTTCCTACAAGATACCATCCTCCCAGTATTTGATATAAATAAATGGCTATTACTTAAGCTAATGTTGGAAACCATGATAGTTCTAACCTGCTTCTTTTGCTTATAACACAGGCCTTTGTATAAGCCCCACAGAGGAAAGGGGGAACTAATTACGCCTTTTAGTTTGAACTGTGTAGTTGGAAAAGCAACAATATCAGGATCAGTATTGCCATAATTTTATTTCACTTCCACTACTTTTCACAGAATTTCAAAGTGTATATTAACTCACAGGGAATTAGTTTTCTATTAATTAATGGCAACAACTGGCATGCTGCACCAGAGCTTCTTCACATGATCTCAAGGAGGGACCTGCCATACACAAGCTTCACCATGTGGCAGCTTGGACGCCTGTACATCTCTATCACTAACAGAAACGGTAGAGAAAACTCTGTTTCTGTTGGCCATGATCAAGATGCAACACCAAGGTATCCAACCAAGTAACAAGTTTTCTAGAGGATAGTGAGGTTCATGTGATAGAAACAGCTGTTCTGCAGCTGGGAGGCTTCTCCCAGAAAAACTCGGCAATAGCCATTTGCAGAGATGCATCTCAGAAATAAAAGTCAAACACCATGCACTGCTCATTTCCAAGTTATCTGTGTTTACTCTCAACCATGTGACCACGAGGATGACCTCGAACCTTTCAGTGGACAGCAGTCTTTATTCATCATAGGTTTAATATCACACTCATGACCTAAGCATGCAATACAAAAACCAGGACAGATGTCAAGTCAGTAAGTTACTGCTAGAAGCTTTTGGTACAGGACAGGGGTCGAGGATGGCCTTGCAGGTCTGAGCACACGATGGGCCCATCTGCCGCAGCTCTGGCTCTGACAGCCCCAAACACTTCGCCACCCCACCGTCGAGAGTGCCTGCGGCACCCCCGGCCCCGCCAGCGGCCCACAGGGGCCTTCCCACCCACAGCCCAGGATTTCTGCGGAAAACCCGCGGGTGGAAGTGCCGAGGACACAGCGGGGTCACGCAGCCGTGCGGATGCCTCCGGGGCCCGACTCGCAGCGCTCCACCGGGCCCTCGGCGAGTTCTGCCTCCCTCCCTCCCCCCCTCCCGGAGGGGTTCTTGGCGGCCTCCCCCAAGAAGGCGGGGGCGATAGGGCGGACCCGGTGGCAGAGCGAGGTTGAGGCCGGCCCGCGGGGTGGACCCCGGCCCAGCCGCGCTCTCACCGTACTCGCTGGGCGCCGGGTCCGG